>APFE031578580.1:53804-68481 GCA_000404065.3 Pinus taeda
CATGAATTCTTACTTTAACACTTCGTTTGTTTAATATGCAAAAGGAAAAGAAAGGAAATGATTCACATAACACACTTACAGGTACATAGAGAAACACACCATCAATACATGTAACCACAAGAATCCCAAAAAGGACTGCAAAACCCTGGTCTTCCTTAGCCAAAAATTGCAGAGATACAGTGAAATAATACAATGATAGCTTCTCCCTCAAGAGTCCAACCTTCCAACTCTTGAAAATGACTAAGAAAATACATAATATAGGCAAGCTAACACCTTTCCTTGCCTCTAGGGGTCGAGCTCATCCTTCTAGGAGCTGTTTCAACCACTTCTAAACTAAGCACTACAAAATAGGCAGTCAAACAACTTGCCTCTATAAACTTGGAAATCAGTTCATGCATTCAATTTTTACCCTTTACATGAATGAATCTTCTAGAAGTGTTAAACAAGAGTAAAAGTGTCTTAGATTTGCCATAATTACATCAAAGATAATCATCTTTCACCCCAAAAAGTCAAACTGGAGCCAAACTGCGTTTTCTGGGCTGAACTGGTCAAATCTGGCAACATTTCCTCAACGGGTCGCACACCTTTTCTCAACGGGTCTCACACCTTTGCAGCTCTGTTTGGAGGCCTTCTCGGTGTCAGAATTGAGCAAAAGTGGGCTTGTTAGAAAGGTCTGTGAGTCTACTTTCCAAAACAATTGGAATTTGTGAATTTGGAGGTCATTTGCCCTGTCAAAAATTAATTCTCCCAAGACTGGTTTCTGCAACTCAAAAAAGGGGCAGAAAGTCAAATTTTGCATGTATTTTGACCTTCTTGGGGCCCAAAACTTGATGAAATTTCTTAATAATGGATGAGCAAGTGTAACTTTTCATGAAAAATCCATAAATGCTGAGTTTTTTTAAAATGGAGTTGCCGGGACAAAGGGTCTCACCGGGGGTGAGACCCGTTGAGAAGCCAAAACCTGTAAATGGCACAAAAAATTCACAAATGACAAAATTTTCTCCAAATTTCTTGAAATTTGGGCTGGGAGTCCCCAATCAAGTACCATGCTTATTCAAAGAGGCTTTGGCCAAAATTTGGAGTGGATCGGGGCTTTTCCGTCGTGTTAGTGCTTCGCTCAACCTCCTTTGAAAAACTTTCATTTTAGCCTTGCAGACATGCATCCTTGCCCAATAGTGATAGTGATTTTTATCCTTTGTACCTCAACCTCTGTAGATGATGAATGGTCATCATTTTGCTCATGGTCATCATTTTTCTCATAATTTTCGGTTTCTGACTTGGTTTAGGAGCAAAGTGGACAAACTGAACTGCTTTCGCTGCCTGCAAAAAGTGCTGAACTCTATGCTGTTTCAAGGGGACAAGAACATGAGGGAAATGTTAGGGGAGGGACCTTTTGCACCAGGAATTGGGAATATATGAATAACATGGAATTTAGGGAATACATTGCAAACATCACTGCACATGCATCATCAAATTCATGTGTTTACATGGGCATATGGAGAGGTAGGGTTAGGGTTTGAGTTTTAGTGTTTAGGGAGAGGGTAGGGTTTGTATTTATTTTACAATTTAACAAAGGGAAATTACATGGAAATACAAGGGAAGTGGAAAGGGGAAAGAGGGAAATAATTACAAGGGAGAAAACATGAATAGCAATAATCCCTAGCACATTTTAATAATCACACATTGCAGCCATATGGAGCCTCTTCCTCTTGCACAATTTGATCTTTAAACCCATTCATGATGTCCTTTAAACATAACCAACAACCATTTTCAAGTTTGGAGAACCTACCTCAAGCAATTTGATGATTTGGAGGGATTTTGAGCAAATTTGTTTTGATTTTGCAAAGATACAGCTCAACAGGTCGCACACCTCCCAACGGGTCGCGCACGTTGTATTTTTGCACTGTGGGAGAGCCTCTGACGGGTCGCACACCTCTCAACGGGTATCGCACATTGGAAGCTCTGTTTGAAGGCCTTCCTAGTGTCGGAATTGAGAAAAAATGGGCTCGTTGGAAAGGTCTTTGAGTCTACTTTCTAACCCAATTGGAATTTTTCAATTTGGAGTTGATTTGACCTGTCAAAAATCAAATCTCCCAAGACTAGTCAAAAAGTGCCAAATGAGACTGCCTCAAGGAAGATTGCTGTTGTAGTCAACTTTTGAATGCCTTCCTCAACCCCAAATTTAGCTCATGATAGCTCATTGGAAATATATTTGTGTATAGTTATAATTTTACCCATCAAGAAAATCATTTGGCCAACCAAGCTAGGAGAAAACTTGATTTTCCCAAGGTCAATTCAGAGGTGTCTTTGATTCTCCTGATGCAACGGAATTCTTGACATTTATCTCAAACCATGTCACCTGTGTAAAAAGTGAAGGAGTTTTTTCTTCTTTGGTATGTTTTGGACAAAAACCTCTCTCAATTTTCAAAAATTCATCTTTGACGGCTCTGAAACATCATTTGAGTGAAACTTTCCCCGATGTGTGAAACAAGGAATTTTGTCGAAATGAAGCGAAATGAAGGGAATAGGGGGCTTCTAAATTATTAGGGAAATTTTTGGGAGTAGGGAGGGATGTTAGGGAGCAGGGAAAAGTGGAATATCAGAGATTGAGTGAGGGGAAAGGGTCCAAAAGGGCAAAACACAGGCCCAACCTAGAAAATTGCCACGTTGTAGCTAGAAACTAGGGTTTGAGCGAAAATGAGGAATTTGGCAGATCTAAGGGATGGGAAGCATTTGGTAAAGTACTTTAAGGATAGGGGAAGGTGTATGAACATCAGGATACAAGTTTTGCCGATGATTTGACCGCCCAAGAGAAATTGCCTTCAAAACCCTAGGAGAGGGAAACGACCTTACCTAGGCGCAACTGAAGCATGAACAAGGTGTAAAATGACTCATTAGACACTGACATGATAATGAAAACCCTATGAATGATGATAGAATCATCTGAATGATGACCTGGATTGGCATTTGGGCAATTTTGAAAAGAGTGAGAACAAACCCTAGACCTAATGCCTAGTGACCAAATTTTGCTTGAAGATTCACTGAAATGACAAAATTTGACCTTGACACTTCAAAATAACTTTGTAAGAGCACATTTGATCACTGGAGGAAGGCTGGAAAGACTGACACTAACACACCCCAAAAATAAATAAGTGCCTATGTATAGTCCTTTTCAAAAAAAAAATTCAAAGGCAAAAGAATAAAAAGGATTCCTACACAGCGAGGTGAAGTAGGCAACTCCACTGGGGCACTGACTAGACTTGCTGGCAGTGGAGAAGTTCTTGTGTTTCTACGTGACTCCGCTGGGGTACTATCCAGGATCACTGGTAGCGATGTGGCCAAACAAGGTAGAGTATTTTAGTAGATCTACGAAAGGAGGTTAGTGTGGATGTGTCATAATAGCATTGTGGTGGAGAGTTTTTTTTGGTTGGCTAGTAAAAGGCCCACTTGACATCCAAGCTTGAAGGCAGTACCCAAAAAGTTTTTTAAAAAGGGCACACAAAGTTGAAGGTTGGGATGAAACGACCAAGTAACGTGGCAGGCAACAATGTAGGTAGTAAGAGTGTTAATTGGGAGTGTTTGTAGAGCGGGGAGGTCCCACTGCACAACTCATCCTGGCAACAATACCCAGAAGAATCAAAGTGTGCAGGATGGAGAAGGTTAATATGGAAGTAGTAGGTAGAAGTGGCTCTGACAGCAATGGCTAAAGGCTTATCATTAGTAGAAGGACTGTAGTGGGAGGTCCCCACAACCACATCATCCTAGCAGATTTATACCAAGAATTAAAGGTGCACACTTAGGGAGCACGTAGGATTTCATATGCCCACGATGAGGTTAGCAACAAGGAAGCTCTATGATTGGAGGAAGTATGTAGGGGTTGGTCCCGAGTGCCACTTCAGCCCTATGGAGTTTTCCCGATAATATTAAAAGCCATGCATAAGGGAGAAATATGGATGACGTATTGTTGAGATGACGAAGCTGCTCGAGATCCCAATAATTTAACAAAGGAATTTGACACAAAACCAAGGCTTGGGAACCCTCTTTCTTTCTCCTCTCTGACAAGAACATGGCAGCATTTTATTGGCCAATGTGATGTCAACATGATGTTAGTACAAGGGGGCATGTGGTAGGAATATTCGACAATTTTGTGTGGCCTAATTGGTCAAATATGGGTGACACTTGTCACCACTCAAGAGGTGCCACATGGGGTTGATGATGTAAGAATGACATAATCCTAGAAGGGATACCCTGGAAGGATTATAAAGGTGCACAGGCAGAGTCTTCAGGCTAACTAGGCATTGGGCATATGTGGATTGACAACTCATTCTGGTAGGATTATAATTAATGAGCAAGTGCAACAGTAGTCCCACCAAGACATTCCATCCTAGAGGCTTAACCCCAAAACGTTTCAAAAGAGGGCGAAGAAGGAGCTTTTAGGTTGATTGGGTACTCAGACATGAAGGCACTATAGTGGTGGTTGCAGCAGAGCTGAGAACTAATGACAGCAACATCAGGCGGTCCCACTAGAGAAGTAAGCCTGTAAGTCTGACCTCGGAAGATTTCTTAAGGTGTATAGGAAATGGTTGGGATACAAGCATCAAGACATAGTGGAAGAGATCACACTAGAAACAACCAACGGGAGGAGGCATAGGGCGGTCACACTAAACATGTAAGCATATAAAGCTTACCCCAGAGGAAACAAACAAACTTCGCGAAATATCGTCGGGGTAATGGAGACAGGATACAGAGTCATTTTCTATCATTTAACAATCCCATCAAACGACAAAAGGCATGACTAGGTCATGGTTTTGAGGTGGTTTCATGTTTTAACTGACCATGGGCCTTCATGAAAATTACGAAGAAAAATGCTCGGGATGGGAAGGTTGGAGGCTAAGCCTAGCCCACGAATTGATCATGTGAGTGCCATGTGACCAAAGACACTGAGATTTTATGCACGGCGTTTAATTCCTCAAGGAAACTTGTTGTGGAGTTTGAATGGGTCGGCAACTACTTTCGTAGCATTCCACCATACTTGAGAGTTTTTCCATAATTGGCTATGGCCATAGTTGGTGTTTATCGAAGCTTAAAGCACAATGTTAAAGGCATGGATGAGTGGAAAAATCTAGTAGAATTCCTCCATGTTTGGCAGGTGTTCCAAATGTGGCATTGCACCACAATTATGGATAATGAATCATAGAACTAGTTGACAACTAGAGATCGCTAATGAAGTCGTTAGGAAATGCAAAGAGCTATGGATCAAAACAATAAGGACCGTAATTGCACAGAATGAATTAATGGAGTATATCTTGAATAGAATCAATCCATCATTGTTCTTATTTGCACACTAAAAAGAATTAAATAGAAAATATTGCTAAGTCTAGAAGCTATGATTATAGACTAGGAAAGCCATGCTTAAAGTAAATGTTCATCTCTATGAAGCAATTAAGAAGAATGGAAAGCCTAGATGTAGGCCAAAGTTTGATTGAGAATTAATTCTTAGCATGGATAACTGCTCAAGTGCCCATTCTTTGCATTAATTGAGCTACAATGGCCATGTTATCAGACACAACAATAGAATTGAAAGCAATGCTATAGTACACTCTTGGGTAGTGTGGATGGCAGCAGAGACAACATCATTCCTTGTGTAACAGAGGAACAAATCCCAAGATTGGAATTGAGCAAGTGGGTGGAATGAAACATAGTTGAGAGATTCGAGTGGAGATACTTGTGAGAGGTCAAGTGCGCATATGCTACAAAGAGAGGCTGAGATTGCCTATGCATAGGAGAAATGCCAAGAGTTTTTGTATAGAAGAGGGATGAGAGAAGAGTACAAAGTGTGTGATGTTGTTGCAAATTAATAGTATGCATGTGTTGTTGTGAGAGTTCAAGAGAGCTTGTGGAACATAAGGAGTTGAGAGTTGAGTGTATGCTTCTGAGAGAAGAAGGTCGAGATTTATGCATTTGCGTGCTACTACAGAGTGAGTAGAAAGAAGAGTGTTGCATGGGCTAAGAAAAGTGAAGGTTACAAAGGAGAACAAAGAGCTAGAATCAAGAAGAGTGGTCATCAATTATAGTGAGCAGAGGTTTCCTTTTGAGTGTGGTTTGGAGCCTACATATAGGGAGTTGGTGCTTCCATCTAGTGGGTGTCTTAGGAGAGCCTAGAGGTCGGTGTCTCTTGCAAGTGGGTGCTTGCATAAATCCATGAAGTTAGTGCTTCATCGTAAGCTAATCAAGTGTTCGTAGAAAAAGGGAGTTGGTGCTTCCTGCTAGTAGGTGCTAGAAAACGATCAATTAGAGTTGGTGTTTCCTGTGAGTGGTGACTCACAAACATTGGTGTAATAAACTAGGAACTCATATTTACATCAAATAACAAACAATCTTTGGTGGTTTTTCTCCCTGAAAGGTTTCCATGTTAAACCTCTATGTCTCATGTGTTTGTCGTTCGTGATGTGCGTTAATGTGTTTACTTATTCATGTGTCTCTATTATAATTGGTTGTTGATTGCTCTCACGAATGATTGCCAAGTTTTAATGTTAAATATAATTTTTCATAAAAATAAAATTAGCCTTAATAACAATTCACCCCCCTCTCAGTATTAACATTGTTTCCAACATGGTATTAGAGTTAAGTTCCTTCAAGAACAACTTAACCACTTGAAGGTATATCAAAGGGAAATAATGGCTAATCAATCTTGGCTATCAATAGAGGGAGTTTCATTTTTTAATGGATTAAACTAAGAGATATGGAGGATTAAAATGTAAGCCTATTTGATGTTAATTAATGAATATATTTGGTTTTCTGTAGAATATGGAGAGAGGAATTAGTTCAATATAGAGGCCAAGAGGATTATCATGAAAGGGCTATCAAAGCTATATGTTGATAAGATGAGACAGTGCGAGACAACAAAGGAAACATTGGACAAATTGTAATCTATGTATGGAGGATATAGCAATGTGGCTCAAGAGAAAGCCGAAGAACCTTGATGCTTGAACCAGAACATGCATATGTTGGCATTGGATATAATAAACAGAAGAGGAGAAGAAGGAAATCAAATAAAGCATCCTAGAAAAAAGATGTTGAGCATATTGAAGATCTTCCTCCTAATGCCCGAACTATTGTTCATCACTCTTGAGAGGATGATGAAGAATCAGATGAGAGGCCATGTTTCTCATAAGGTAAGTTATTTCTTTGTGATAACTATGAAGATATAGGTCACTTAGACACTAGATGTACACATTCCTTTTCTAAAGATAAAGACAGACACACATCTAGTTGTTATGAAGAGAGACGTATATTTGTAGCAATATCTAATGAGGGTATTGTTGTACCGGCTACAACACCCTCCAAAATGTTGGCTTGCATTCAAATTTTAGAGCCTTCCTTGATTTTTCCACTGATGGTTACAAATACCCATTCTCATTCCATGAGCTCTTGTAGAGTCATTACCCCCTTTTGCTTTTCTGACCAGCGGTTGTCTTTTGGCATTTTGATTGCTTTGTCATGCTTATGTTCATGTTCTAGTGATTTTGAAGGTTCGTATTTGTGTGCATCAGTTGTCTTCGCTCTGCGAACAATGTTCGTACTCACATACATGGAAAATTTTAGGGGCTAATATTCACAAGTGGACTAATTTTCCATGATTTTTCCAAGAAAAAGATTCACAAATTTCCATTTTTTCTAAAAATGATTTGTCTAAACTTTACAATATAAAATTGTTTTTCCTTAAAAATCGCCAACATTACATACATACATACTTACATAATCATTATAAATTTGAATAATTTTAGAAATATATCAATAAATATTTTAGAGTTTGCATATTAGCGACTAGTGAGATTTATCAATTTTTTTGAACTTTAGGATAATTTTCTCCCCTTCAAATTTTCCCTAATCACGCACAAAGTTGTAAGCATTGTCGTGCAAATGTCATCATGGTCATTCAAAGCTCTATCTCAAGTGTCGCACTTGTCGCTCTTAACCTTAAGATAGTCTGACTGAGCACATGTTTGTCTTGTTCGTTTGTGGTGTTTGATCGTCAAGTCATGCTAAGTGTTTGATCACAATGTCACATCTACACAAGCTCACTTGCTCTCGCACTCAACCATTTTTCCTGAAAATATGTCAATCGGACAAACCCCTTCAACTGGACCCCAATTGAGGTGCACTGCCCAATCTCAACTCTCAGTGACCCTTCTTTGTTGCCCAAAATTGTGCAATGCTTGAGGTTGTCCTTCGGGGCAGCTACACTATGCAATCCAGGAAGTGAGCAGGTTGTCTGTTTCCAAGAATTGCGCAGAAGTTGTCTCCAAGCCCGATCCAATCTGCACTTCCTGCAAGATCAGTTATCAAGCCTCCCTCTAGTCTACTGGAATTCTTAACTGCATTGTGATTCGGGGTTGAATTTCTCTCCAAAATTGTGCAAACATGCCTAGCTACCTCCCCTGCACTGCCTGCAGAAACTACACAGTCATGCTGAGTCAAGCCTCCTACTGGCTTGCTCTGCTCTGCTCTTGAAAATTGCACAGTTCTGACTATTACACCTTTTGTTGTCCTGCTCTTCACTGTTTTCATACACTATGCATTGCTGCTTGTCCTACACTGTCTCTCATAAATGCACAGTTATGACCAATAGCTCCCCGTAGCCTGACATGCCCCAGTTTGGGATATTGTGCAGAAATTTCGGCCAGTGCCCCCTATTGCCCCAGTATGTCTCCCTTTGAGAAATTGTGCAAATCCTTAGCTGGACCCTCGAGTGACCCACTCCGTCCTCTTCTTGAAAATTGCGCAAAACTGTCCAATAGTTCCCTCGAACACCCTGCCTTGTCTTCCTCTCAGGAATTATCCAATTATGCCTAGTTGGGTTCCAATTTGTAGCTGTCACTATTGTCATTGATTGCGCAATTTTGCTTCCTGGTGACCTTTGTGTAGTTTTTCCCAACAGTACTCTAGAGCCACTCATCTTTGCCTGAGTTGTGCTCTACACAGTTTCAGTGTCTTTTCCTCCCTCTCGATCACATGGACCCGAAATCGAAAACAATGTATCATGCTAGACTAGGAGATTTTTGGCTTTGATGTCGTCCCGTCATGAGTGAATTGGAGGAACAGGTACATTGATGAAACATGGAGCGATGGAGAAGACTTTCTTGCAGTTGAACGAATATAAAAGCACATCGAGCAGCAAGCAAAAGGGATATATGCATTGAAGCATCAAGTAAAGAGTAATACCATCGAAGACCTCGCAATACTTTTCCATGCGAAGGTGAAGACACAATACAGCGAGAGCACATCCATCACTCAGCAGCATAGCATCTTGACATGGACACCATAGTTAGCCAATACGTGTTAGCAATGTCATGTCGATTTGTGTCATGAGTTGTCTCATCCATATCACTACTATGGGCCATACTTGTTGTAATCAAATGTAATGTAAAGTGAAATTCCAACGGACGCACATATGAAGTTGAAGAGTCACGTCGGTTGAAAATTCCTAGGAAGTTGAACGATCATAAGGGAAGCCCAAGAGTCACAAGGGTCAAGCATCATCCTTGGCTATATATGCTCCCTCTTTGTATGATTACAGGACTTTTCACCTTAGCTCCTCCCACATAGCCTTGTGAGTTTGTAGTCAGTTCTTTAAGGAGCGAGGAGTGGCTCCAATGTCCCACTATTGGGGCTAGTGATGTATGGTGTATGGATGTTTTTTTAAAAGTTTGCTTAATTTAGAAGCTTGTCTCAAGCCAACACATTTTCACGCATGTTTTATATCCATTTGTAAGACTATTCTTTAAATGTTTGTAATGCATGTTTGCTTAACCTGTACTAAGATAGTTGAACTACTCGGGTTATTTAGTACTTACATTTTTGAAGATGTGTTATATTATTTATCACTAATGTCTCGTCCGTGTGGACTACTCCGCAGGACATTAGATAGACCATTCTTGTTTTCTTGGTTATAATGACTATCACCCCTGTGTGGACTACTCCATTGGACGGCGTACGTGTTTTCCCTTGCACCTTGATTTTAATGACTGTCACATCTGTTGTGGACTATTCCGCTGGCGCCGGATAGACTCTTGTTGTTGTCGCATGTGTCTCTCCCTAGGTGGTACTACTACCTCTCATCTAGAGGCTCACTTTTACCTGCTCCTTTACAGTAAGAGAACCCAGACATAAAATTACATTACACACTCACCAGGCATATTCACCTCGCTTTCTTGAAGTTACAAGCATAACACTCTCATATGATAAACAACAAGAGCTAAGGAAAATCTCTAAGATAATGGCAACTGGTCCATCATATTGGATGGGACTCCTACACCAAACAGTGTGAGGTCTAGTTGGGACTTAATGCTAGGGATATCCCTTGAATGTTGGCGGGTCCAACACCGTCAACATTTCTAGCGCTAGAAGGAAGGCCTCCAGTAATTTATGGATGAATGTCCTCCAAACCCCACTTATCTATCATCTAGTTAAGGTAGTAACACGAGCTCCCTCTCTCCCACACTTAACTCTGAAGTTGGTTACTCCTCACCTCCCAGATCCGAGCAAGAAATCTCATATCATCACATCTATGTTGTTTGTCCCATCACGCATCATTTTTCTAAGGTTGTTGGACTAATTCCAGGAGTACACACTTTTCCCTCTTCACAGAGGAAGCAAAAGACTACACCCATAGGAGTAGTAGTCTCATCTGTTGAAGAAGTAATCCTCGCCACTCTTTAAAAGCTGGAAAAAGTTGTTGAAAATGAAGATAAACCTCCAGTTTTCCTAGACGGAGAAGAGGATAACATCATACTCTTTGGCTCAGGTTCTGGCAGAGGTAGTAAATGGAAAGACAATAGAAGAGGTGGAGGCAGACATGAACCAACAGGTTCAGAGGTTGAACCATCAGATTCAGAAGAAGAGGAGTAGGACGAAGAAGGGGACAATATGGCCAATCAAAATCTGGAATGGATGACACAAGGCCCATTGGCACTCCCAGGTGTCTTGCAAAAGATGCCAATACATGCAGAGAAGTTGTTAACAAAATATGACCATGATAGAGCAATGAAGACAGAAGATCATCTAAACACAGTCTGCCTACATCTGTAGACACTCGAGGTACGTTATGATGATGTTGTATGTAGATTGTTTCCATGTACGTTGGATGGCAAAGTAGTTGTATGGTACCATAGCCTTCCTGTCAACTCCATTCAGAACTGTGGGGTGTCCAAGAGAATTTTCCTTGAGAAGTTTGTTGAGGACAAAACCCCCACCATGTTGTTAAAAGAGTTAGGTAGTGTCAAAATGGAGCAGATGGAAAAAGTAAAATATTTTAACCAGAGGTTTAACAGAGTCTTGAACAAGTTTACTACAGACACCAAACCTCATGACTCCATCACAATTGATTACTACACATCTACACTGCTGACCAACATTGTGCAGTTCATCAAGCAAGCTGTGAAAACAACACTTATGGAAAATTTCCAAGAGGAAAATTATGTGGAGAAAGACCTACCCGCTATTGGAGTCATTGTAGATGACGAACCAAATAGAGAATACAAAGACATGGGCAAGAGGTCCTAGACTATTGTGAGCAAGGTAAAGGAAAAGGAAGCATGTGAAATCAAAAACCTTACTCGTATCGTCAAGTCCTTGAAAACCTAAGTGTTCGAACTCGAGCAACAGACGATCGATACAACTGTGAGTAGCAGGCCTCCCAGATTTGCGCAGAAGAAGAATGTGACATTAGGCAACAATAATAACCACCTAGCTAAATTTTCACATAGCTCTAACATTGTGCTCCACCTAGACAAGATTGTTACGAATCACTTATGCACAGTCCACGAAGATCGACATTCAGAAAAGTCTTGTCCAGAATGGAACCGAGTGATGAGCACCATGGCTACAAGGTTGACTAATCATTTTAAAGCCAGTGAGCAAGTTCAGCCTGAGGATGAAGATGAAGATGAAGAGGAAGTTGTTGCTTCTGATGAAGCTCCAAGTGTTGGGCATGTAATCAAAATGTATTAATGTCTTAACCCTTCCCATAAGGCAAATACCAATAAGGAGCCTCCATGTGACTGTCCGACCCCAAAGCAGAACACGAAATACAGTTTGAGGAGTCAAGGGGACCACATTATTTTTGAGATACCGAGAGAAAATGTAAGACAACATCTGCTTAGAACAGTAGACCCACCGGTCATCTCAACACAGAAAACACATGGCAAATCTCGAAAGACAGCTACAACTAAAAGCACGTCTTGGGAAGTAAATATAAAAGCAGCCCACCGAACAACATGAACACAAGTCTATGCCTAGATAGCTCAGTAAGTCTCCCCACTCTGGATTACAACATTGTTCAAGATATGAAAGAGACCCATTCGAATATCTTCCTTTATGAGTTAACCAAGCTCATAGGTTAGGGGGATATTCTTTTGTGCGCACTAGGGAAAACCTCCATAGACAGTGTTGCCTTTTCCAACAAGGGACCAAGTAAGTCTCCCAGATCACTCGCATCCGTGCTCAAAATGCTTCACATGGAGGAAGTGAACTCACTCTACCCACCATTTTTGTTATCATTTGAAATATTTAACTTCAATGTCCACAACTGTTTGGTTGATTTTGGCACTTAGGTCAATGTCATGCCACTCTCCATCGCTAAACAAATCAATGTGCGATGGAGAAGTATAATTGCGTAGATAATCCAACTTGACTGAACATGTGTACCAACCATTGGTGAAATCTAGGATGTGATCATCTGGTTATCTTCTGACGAATGAGTTCACCAATGCATTAACATTGTGATCATGTACATCCCGGAAGCATATGGTTCATTACTCAACAGAGACTAATCTAGCAAGTTGCAAGGATACTTTGCTATGGAATAGCCACACTTATGGCCTCCCCACAAGGGCATAAACAACTAGATATGAGTATTGCCAGAGAAAATATATGAAACATAACGTTACTCCCTTGGATGGTCAAAATGAACCGTTGGATTTCGCAGAAGTTATGTTCAAAAATTGCTTTCTGGAAATGTAGCTAGGGCGTTATCTTGCATAGTTGAGCCCTAACCCACCAGACACAGTTGAGTCTCCTTCCTTGCCCAACTGATGGAAATGAAACCTATACAATACATTGTAGCAGTAGTACCAGTAGTGTTGGTAATATTAGCACGAAAAGCAGTCCTTGTAATGATGACATGTTGACCTTGTATTTCAATGAATCCAAGACATAGGATGGCTATGGAGCCGAGTTTGGTTTGATAGACCCAAGACAAAGGAAACACTTAGTCTCAATCCGCTTGGAGTTCGAGCGCACAAACAACACTACCAAATATGAAGCACTCGTTTTGGGCTTACAGAAATCCATGAGCCTCAATGTTGTTGTGCTTAAAGTGATTCAAAGATCGTGGTACGTCAAGTATGTAACACCATACATTATGTTTCACCTCGTCTTAAGAGTTACAAACAAGAGGTATGGTGACTTATCTCTAACTTCCAAGCTTTCAATCTTTTTTATGTACCAAGAATGCGTAATGCAACTGCAGATGCTTTGGAAAATGTAGCTGCTAGGATGACACCACTTAGGGATAGAATTATTGTTGAGATTTTGTATAATCCATCTATCCCTGATAATATCACTAACTTACTTGTTTTTGATGATGATGAACAAATATTTCACTTCATGGGAAACGCTAACGTCTTCAAGGACGCATCGATAGATGGAGACGAGCACGAGAAGTCTCTACAAGACACAACTGATGCAAGTAAAGGCAACCTCATCCCCAAGGGTGTGGTTTCAATCGAGAAGCTATATGACTTGTACAACTGCTTCCAGGGACCTAAGAACACTAAAACCCATGGTTCCACACTGATGCATGAACAGATTAATCTAGGCACAGACGAAGATCTGAAGTTCGTGAATCTCATTACGTGTTGCACAACGAAACAACAACAAGCCTTTGTCTGCCTATTCAGACAGTATTGTGATGTATTTGCATGGACATACGATGACTTAAAAACATATGACATGCGAATAATCCAACACATCATCCCAATCAAGGAAGGGGCCAAACCATTTCAGCAGAAGCTCAGGAAAGTATATGTAAGGACCTGATTTTTGCTATATACATTTTTTTTAAAACAACAATTACGACCAGAAAGAAACGCATTAAGATTTCAATTTATTCACACGTAATTACTTTTACTCAATTTTTTTTTTTTGGAACATAACATAACATTTACATACTTTAAGCTATGCTCAATTAGTAATGAAATACATATGTACCGTTCACCAGAAGGCGCGATTCCGCTTGCTCTGTTGTTACTGGTACTCCCTTGTTGCCAATCGCTTTTGCGAGTGAAATGATGACGCACTTGATCCGAATACGAAGACCCACCGGTTAACCTCCCAGCCTACTCCTTGGGTACTCTTCTTCCCCGCAGACCCCCAAGCTGCAATGGGGTTGTACAATGGAGGAAGAATCTAGCTGGCAGAGGAGAGCACCCTTAGCTCAAGAGTCCCCTCTCTAAAAATCCTCCACCTCACCAAACTCACTATAGTTTCGTAATCACTGCTCTGATATCATATCATCCCTCCAACAATAGGGGCCCCAAAAAGTCCCCTCTTCTATGGCTTGCCCCTTCTTTTATAAGAGTCTTCAAAGATGACACTTGGCATGTCATGCATAATT
>APFE031578580.1:68635-80163 GCA_000404065.3 Pinus taeda
ATATATATATATATATATATTAATTTAATAGCTTGATTATTCACCTACCCATGTGTCACTCTCTCATCAAGGGTCACCCAAAATTATTTACTTAACTTTTTATTTAAAACTAATATTTTCCTCACCTCACAAGATTCCTATTTCTTCTCCTAGTTGTCTCTTTATTCCCCCTTTTATTCCTTAGAGTGTTTATTACTTAGAGTCAATTAATGAGTCAATATTTTGTCCCCAATCTACTTCCTAAATTAGCTCAGGTTATCTCTTAGAGGGATATTCTTATGTTGGTTGATGCCACATGGAGCTTCTCTACATTTCACAAAATTTAATTTATTTTTCTTATTTTAATTCACCTTCCTCTTTTCTTAATTAAGTTTAATTTGTTTAGGATTAATCTTTATCCTTACAATATGTTTGGCTTTCCCCTTTTACCTAATTAAACCACCTAATCTACCTAGTATTTTCTAACATGGGAAGGGTAGGGTTTTTAATGTACTCTATTTTATTTCTTTCTATGATTCTCCTTACTCCAAGTTTTATTTTTGATTTAATTACCTTGGTTTATAATCATCATTTACCCATGATGTAACTTTACCTAGTTTTCATTCCTTACTTATATTTATTTATTATTATTTACTTTTAATGATTCCAAGGGTGCCAAGTTTGGTTGTGCCCTTCAAGAAATTCCCTAGAAGTTCCAAGGGTTCCATGCCTAACAGTTTAATTGATGCCAAGGGTGCCAAGTTGGTTGTGCCCTTCAAGAATTTCCCTTGAAATTCCAAGGGTGCCACACCTAACAGTTTAATTGTGATGCCAGGGTGCCAAGTTGGTCGTGCCCTTCAAGAATTTCCCCTAAAATTCCAAGGGTGCCACACCACTTGCCCTTCAAGCATCCAGTGACTACGAGGGGAAAGTATAGTGCAACGTCATATACCACTATCATCTCTTATGTTGCCTGCTATAGTGAGACTAATGGTGTCGGGGATCAAGGAGTTCGCCTTGATGCGTGCCCCCCCAGTAAACTCCTCATGGCAACCAACCTTTGGGACCTGCCCTCATGGCTCGTAACCGTGATCTTCAAGCGGTAAGGTGTTTCAAACCCTTCTAGCCCAAGTCACGGCAGGGTGGCTAGTGGTGAGATCAGGGACTCTATCCCACCCCTCCCATGTAGTTCCATCCACCTGTACAACCCCATCACCCATATGTGAGTCATTCGGTCAAGCAACTAATTTGTGCCTTCAACCATTAACATATCATCAGAATATAGTTAAACAGATATGGCAGATTTCAGGATCGACTTAGACTTTAAAAGATAAAATAATATGAATTTTCATCAAACCAGGTGTCATCAACATGTCATATGCGAGTGTCTCTGATGGTTTCCTGCCATACTCAATAAACATTAGTAACAAGGTCTCTCAATGTTAGTCATTATCATAATAGCATCATTTACAATTTCTGGTCATTCACATCATTGTCCATTGTAAGCCTGAACTAAGGAAAGTAGGTAACATAGGGAACACATCCCTCATGGCTATCATCATTAATCATCAATGGAACATACATATTCATTAAGCTATCAACATCGTACGATCATAGAAATATACCTATTCATCAAATTTATCATCATTATGCTTTTAGTAGAGCACATACATATTCTTTACTACCCACGTCATAGGTTCAAATAGAGACCAAACTTAACTATTTAATGTTGCAATCATCGGAACACTGATAGATAAGATACGTAACCATTCATGCTATCATAATATCAATGGGAAGCATTTATAAACATCGCAACCATGAATATCTCAAATAATAGTGTCATGTGTGCGGATCCTCAACCTGAGGTTCTCAAAGAATAAAGCGGGGCCCTACGTCTAATTAAATGTTTGCGTTATCTCACTGTCAGTCAACTAGAGCGGGCACTACATACACCCCCTCTTAATAATAGACTTCATCTCGAAGTCCCTGGAATAGGTAAGGAAAACGATGACGCATCTCCTCGACATCCTCCCAAGTAGCTGAACTGGGACTATAATTGTCCCACTGGACCACCGACCAACATGCTTGAATGGACACATACAACCTTATAGGGACAATAATAATACGCTTAAAAGATTACATTTCTAAAACAACCTAGTTGCATACACCGGTCCTTGTCTTGAAATGTAGGATTATCGAATAACAAAATAGAAATAAGTCATTATGTGGCATGACACAAAATATAGAACATCCAAAACATACATGGAGCCATAGAAGCATAACTACTGAATTTCTTGAAACTGTTGCAGAGGGTTCCTTGTATACAAAAACCCAACCTTTGAATTGTAGGAACAGAACCCAGAGAGCATATATCATTGAACTGGAAAACATGATGCTTACCCAATACAATGTTATTAAATAGCAGAAAGCAAGATAAGATGTTTCAACATCATGGCAGCTCAGACAACTACACACACTATACTATTCTATTAAGAGAGATTCAAAGCATTCTCTGACATAGCAATAACCTTGGAATCAAAGACATCCTTTGCAATACTGAAAACAAATGTAGGTAGGCAAGAAGTTAACATGTCTATTCTATTACAGGTTTTAAACCATTATCACTCTACCACCACAATCTTGGAACTTTAATCAAAGACAACCTATGCACCATCTAAACAACGGCTTCTTAAATAGCAAACTTCGTGACGAACAGATGGGATATACAGAGAATCAGGATATCAGCCTCAGCTCTTACACTTATAAGAAAATCTCAGACATTTAGGGATATTGTTATGATATTGCATGGAAGAAAGAACAGGCAGACCCAAAGGATTATGTAGAAATGGTTAAATCTTTCTTAGCAACAACCCATTAATTCAGGCCCCTTTCTTATGTAAAGCACTCAGTCCGAACATTATTTAGAAAAGGTTAAATCTCTATTAGCAACAACAACCCATCAATACAGAGTCCTTTTTGGATAGGAAAGTTTGCGCTTAGTCCACAAACAGAGACACTTAATTGTTCACCATACTCACCGGCCATCTCTTCTCTTTATGTTAATCTCTAGATACTAACGAGAGCTACAGTTGGCTTTTTTTCTGGCCACTGTCCAACATTCGAACCTGGGCCATCTTCACAAGCACTCCAAATTGCCTCCAAACCATAGCCAGCCAAACTCATATGGACACAATCTTGGAGGGGGCAATAATATTAAGATTCATGATTGCATTTCTAAAACAAACTAGCAAATATTGCTTTTCCTTAAAGTTGTCCCATATTAAACTTAAATGGTTACCCGAACACAATCTGAGAAAGCTTAGAATTCAAAAGAATTTTCTCTTAGCAACAAGAATCCTCCAACACAGAACCTTTTTTATAAGGGAAAAAGACACTTGCTACGTAATATGGAACATATGCATATAATAAAATGTCATTGCACTCTGCTATGTACTTGCTATGTTTCAAAGGGTCAGAGTACAATTGCTTATAAATTTAGTATTGAGGAATCTAAGAATTTTTGTGAATGATTGATTGGTAAATGTGTCCAACACCTTCAAAATTTGTGTTGTCGTTAATAACACCTTTAACCATTCAAATATCTCTTCACATTTTTCAGTCCAAATGAATTTCTTGTTCTTTCTTTGGAGCTCGGTAATATACTTTCAAATGAAAAATATATATATTTATAGGTTCTTGATTATATAATTCACCAATCAATTTCAAATGTTCCTATAAGATTTAATCAAAAGAATGCATTCAATCTACTCAGCATAGAAGACTTAGACTACATTATGTCATGTAAATGGTAGATGTGGTTGGTAGTATTATCATAACATAAACTGAGGTTTGTCCTTAAAAAGAGAGAGAATAAGTTTTCTAATGTTTTATTATTTTAATAATGGAAGTACCAAAAACCCTAATATAGATACTAAGCCTAGGTAATTATTGTGTTATATAACATACCACTAGAATAGCGTAATTATTATATTACATGCATGTATGATAGGGATACCAATTCGAAGTAATAATTAATCTGGGCTTACATTAATGATATAATATATAAGTGCTTATACAGTTAAAAGTGTATGTTATGACACAATGTTATACTTTGGTATATAAGATATCTAAGAACAAGTATAATAATGAAATCATATATAATAATAAATTCCATTATTTATATGGAAAAATAATTAAATAATAAAAATAATATAATGGTTCTCACAATGTTAAACTAGCACAACCAAGAAGCGTAAATGACTATAAGAGTGCAAGAGCTATTATTTACATTCAGGTAAAGAAGCATAATTATCGATTGTTATTGCCCACCATTATTTATGCAAATTTTTTTTTTCAACCTTATTCTTATGAGTGGTTGTCCAAATGTAGCAAAAGACACAAGTGAGAGAAGTTTAAGACCTTATGATTACATAATCAAATTGACTTGCAAGCCTATCCAAACTTTTGAAAAGGAGGAAAATATATGGAAGAAGAAATTTCGACAATTTAAAATGACTTTTAGAATGAAATTTATGAATGAAAGAAAAAAAATATATTTTAAAATATATAAATTTCATAAAATTTATAAAATGTGAATTTAAATTAATTCCAATGGTAAACAAATAATTTTATTCAATATAATAATTTACTTTCTTCTTTTCCCAAAACAAGCTATAATAACTTGAAACTTTCAATTACGTTATTTTAATAGTTAAAAACAATATTGAATTGAAGCTTTGAGTTGTCACACGTGAATACAATAATTGTGTTAGTCTATATCCCTACTTCATCGCCTATAATTCTATCAATTATTCTATTTAAATATCAATGAATATTCTATTTTAATAAACAAATAGCAAACTACGAAATAAGGTTGTCTTTCCATAAATAATAAAACTTATTTGAAGCTTCTGCGTAACAAAAACGAGAGCTACAGATCTGTAGGCCTTTCTGTTTGTTTTAGAATTTCAGGATTTATGGGTGGGTTTGATGCAATGGACGTATGGTTTTGATGAGCCAGTATTTGTATTCGAATGTAAAGAGTGAGAAGTTTTATCTAAAGAGTAACTATTTAAGGAAATTTCGGACTTTGAGAGCTTTTGTATAGATCTCAATGATATCTGACAACTCTTTTGACTTAGACAATATATAGGTATATTTTCATCAAGGTAGTTCTGAAGAAATTTAGTATTGACTTTCAGGCATGTTGATTTACCCTTTTTTTCATAACAGAAAACAAATTCCTTTGAAATCGTTTTTTTTTTTATAAAAAAAAAACAAATTCCTTTGAAATCGGTTATGGTTAATTTCTTCAAGTTTGCGTTTTAAAAATTTTACTCTTTAAACGAATTCAAACTGTAACATTTATATAGGTATATTATCATCCAAAATCATTCGTACAGATAACGTATCCCAATCCATGCAGCCCTTCAACCAAAATACAGTCTATAAGGTAATTGGCACTTTAAAATCAAGTGTATATAAATGAAGGCCACTTTGTATTGATCAAAATCAAGTACTTAAGAAACGCAAAGGATAGCAATCTTTGCCAAATTTAGTCAAATTTTCTCTTGACAAAATTGGTTGAAGCAGCAAATGAATTAGATAAATTTCTAGTCACCTTATCAATTTTCATTTAGCGGTGTACATAATAGCGATTGTAATTTCTTTCATGGGGCTCCATGAAATAGCAAAAAGGCAACTGAACTTAACTACATTAAATGCAGCTTTTGATTCACAGAAATTGTAAATAAAATCACCTCAAACACAAATCACTCAAACTACCTTAATTTTGGTCATTGCACAGTAAGTTTCTACTAAATCTCTAAATGGAGGAAAAATTATTAAAACCTTTAACCAGAGTAGATGCATTTCACGGCATTAAATTCTAAATACAGAAAAACAATGAAAAATTAAACAAAGCAGAGCCATTTCAGGGCTTTAAATTCTAAAAAAAAAAACGAAAATAATTTAAACCTGTCAAATTCTGAGTACAAATATCTGGTGGAGAAGATCTTTGGGTTGTCGTAGCGGGTCTTGAATAATTGTTAGGGTAGTAGTGATAAATTTTTTTCATTCAGTGCTTCAATGTGTAATCTATAGTTTATTTTTGTGGGTTACTCAGCGGCATTTTTATAGAGGTCAAATCAGCGAAAAATGCCAAGTGAGAAGAAAGAATGCTGCGTACCACCTGAGAGCTCTATTCAACTTTGACTTGGAAGAGTTGATTCAAGAAGCTTACATACTCAAATGTCTGAATTTGTCCATTGGATTTGTGCAATTGTTGATTTGTGCTATTGTATGATTACTTGAGGGTAAACAGGAACAGTTCTGATGGGGGTCAGGAAAATATCTTTGCATCTTACTGGTCTACTCTCAGAGGATGAGATTGAGTCTCTCTATGTAGAACTTCTTAGAGAGTTTGAGGCTTGCATGTTTAGCTATTTTTCCTTTCATTGGGACCATTCGTCAGATATTATTGACCAGGTTCTACAAGGAAGTCCTCAACCAAGGAAGAAACTCAGTAATGTTGTACTCTCTGCTACAAGAACAGGAAACATCGTATTGAAAGAGCAATGAAGACTCTGAGGACGAAGAATGTTTTTTTTTTTTTTTTCAACTTTAACTAAACAGCTGAAGGCCATTGGTAGCTACACACCCGTTCATGATCCAAACAACATAGTTGAACCAGCGAATGCCAATATGGGAAGTCCTGTGTTACTTCTTGTTGGAGGTGGAATGGGTGCTGGCAAGAGTTATGTTGTCAAGACGTAATGAAATGTCCATTTTGGTCACATGCAGGAAAAATGTAGTGCTAGTGGAAGCAGATGCATTTAAGGACACAAAATCCATATATCAAGCTTTGAGTTCTAGTGACTATAGAGAAATGTTGGAAACTGCACAACTTGTACATAAGGCTTCCACTGATGCAGCATCGTCCCTCCTTGTGACTGCCCTTAATGAAGGTCGAAATATCATATTTGATGGAACTATGTCATGGAAGTCATTTGTGCAGCAAACAATTGCAATGGTGCGAGACGTGCACCGTAGACGTTATAGGAGGGGTTCAGGATATCATGAGACAGTAATGGTGTTGAGCATGAAAAGTACTGGGAAGTAGTTGAGGAGTATGATTCAGTGTCTGATGGAGAGAGTCTTAAACAGGGCATGATGGAAGGCCCTTTATCAGGAAAATCCAGTGACATTTAAGAACCAGTGTTGGAAAGTGGACAGTCAAGAAAGCCATACAAAATAGAACTGATTGGAGTCATCTGTGATGCACCTTTAGCTGTTGCCCGAGGAATGAGGAGAGCAATACTCACAAGACGAGCAGTTGATATCAGAAAGCAATTGATTTCCCACAAAATGTTTGCTGATGCATTTTCCCATTATTGTGAACTTGTTGATCGTGCTATGTTATATTGTACAAATAAAATTGGCAATCCAGCAGATCGGGTAGGTCTAAAGGAATATAATGGCAAACTGCAACTATGTCCTGAAGGTATCAGTGTTCTGAGATCACCCTTGGAATCATTTAAAAAAAATAAAAATAAAAAATAAAAATTGCATATGGCAACGTGGCTAAAGCAACGAAGAAGACCCGATGAGGAGAGGTGAAGAAGATCTGTGTGTGATTTGTAGATTAATTTTTATTTTTTTTTGGTGAATGAGTGTTGATTTAGGGTTTGATTCACCATTACCATTAGTTGAGCATCTATGGCAGCCACTGCAGCAGTTCGTCCTCTGGTTTCAGTGCTAAACGTTGAAAGCGAAGGCGCAGAAGGAGGCAGCGATGTCGTTCCCCTTCACGTGTTGGAATTCACTGGCACTTGGTTTAAACGCCGGAGAATTGTCTGCACATGAATGACCTACGGAGAAATAGAGTTTTTAATTTATGAAGAACCTTGTAGCCATTGAAGTTTTAAGGTCTAGTTTGGGGGTTTGAAGCCTTCTCTGTACATATAATGGTATTGCAGAAAAACAACGGAGGAAGATTGGGATTGGGAGTGGGATTTATCAGAGAGAATCACATGCTTGGATATGCCTGCTTTCGCTTCCCACTCCGCTGCAAATCATCCAATTCATCAGCAGTTTCTTTAACACACTTTCCATGTAGTTACAACTACTACTCTCTCCAGAACATTCACAGGCATTCTTCTTCTCCCTCTTCATCGTCCTTGTCATCATTCGTTTTGTTTCAGAGGAATAATAATTTGCAGCACAACAACATTGAGACTTGCTTCCATTTATCCAACGCCAAGAGGGTTCAACATCATTCTAGTTCCTGTCTCCTTGCAGAGAATCATATTGGGTCTGTGGGAGCTACCATCTGGCATGCTCTAATCCCCTCCTCTTCTCAGTTTTCACATACCCAACAAGTACCCAATGTGGAAAATGGTAGAATAAGATCAGAATCGAATTCGCTCTGCAATTTCTCAAGGAATAGTTTGGTGGGTTTTGAAAGATCTTCTATTGGGATTTACGGAAAGTGTGGTTCTATGACTTGTCCCAAGCTTCCTGTTGTGGGCGGATTTAGCGAGGGTTCATGAAATGCCACGGGGATGTGAGGCCTGCAAGATGGTTGCACGGAAGCCATTCTGCCACGCTGTTGTTTGGGGTATGTGCTTGTTTTTCAAGCCTCAATCCTACACATAGTGAAGCCGAAAAAGTTGAAGTTGTGGCTGGAATAGACGGAAATGGTGATAACAGTGCGTTAGATGATGCAATCCCTGCAGCTGATCAGGCATCTCATGGAAAGAAAGTTTATACCTTACTCTGTTACGGCCATACCAGGAGACGACAGATGCTTGTTTCGGGCTGTTGCTCATGGTGCTTGCTTATTTTTCATAAAATTTACACAAATTATCCATGCCATAGTTGATCAAAATAAAATAATTAACAAAACTAGTCATGCATGCATGGGCCCATAGGCCTCAAGGGTTCAACTAAAGCTCTGATACCAAGTGTAAGGACCCGATTTTTTGCTATATACATTTTTTTTTTTAACAACAATTACGAACAGAAAGAACTGCATTAAGATTTCAATTTATTCACACGTAATTACTTTTACTCAATTTTTTTTTTTTGGAACATAACATAACATTTACATACTTTAAGCTATGCTCAATTAGTAATGAAATACATATGTACCGTTCACCAGAAGGTGCGACTCCGCTTGCTCTGTTGTTACTGGTACTCCCTTGTTTCCAGTCGCTTCTGCGAGTGAAATGATGACGCACTTGATCCGAATACGAAGACCCACCAGTTAACCTCCCAGCCTACTCCTTGGGTACTCTTCTTCCCCGCAGACCCCCGAGCTGCAATGGGGTTGTATAATGGAGGAAGAATCTAGCTGGCAGAGGAGAGCACCCTTAGCTCAAGAATCCCCTCTCTAAAAATCCTCTACCTCACCAAACTCACTATAGTTTCGTAATCACTGCCCTGATATCATATCATCCCTCCAACAATATGGTCCCCAAAAAGTCCCCTCTTCTATGGCTTGCCCCTTCTTTTATAAGAGTCTTCAAAGATGACACTTGGCATGTCATGCATAATTCTAATATATATATATATATATATATATATAGTTTGATTATTCACCTACCCATGTGTCACTCTCTCATTCAGGGTCACCCAAATTTATTTACTTAACTTTTTATTTAAAACTAATATTTTCCTCACCTCGCAAGATTCTTATTTCTTCTCCTAGTTGTCTCTTTATTCCCCCTTTTATTCCTTAAATTGTGTTTATTACTTGGAGTCAATTAATGAGTCAAGATTTTGTCCCCAATCTACTTCCTAAATTAACTCAGGTTATCTCTTAGAGAGATATTCTTATGTTGGTTGATGCCACATGGAGCTTCTCTACAATTCTTTTAAATTTAATTTATTTTTCCTATTTTAATTCACCTTCCTCTTTTCTTAATTAAGTTTAATTGGTTAACGATTAATCTTTATCCTTAAAATATGTTTGTCTTTCCCTTTTTACCTAATAAACCCCCTAATCTACCTAGTATTTTCTAACATGGGAAGGGTAGGGTTTTTAAGGTACTCTATTTCATTCCTTCCAATGATTCTCCTTACTCCAAGTTTTATTTTTGATTTAATTACCTTGGTTTCTAATCATCATTTATCCCTGATGTAACTTTACCTAGTTTTCATTCCTTATTTTTATTTATTATTCTTTACTTTTTAATGATTCCAAGGGTGCCAAGTTTGGTTGTGCCCTTCAAGAACTTCCTTAGAAGTTCCAAGGGTGCCACACTTAACAGTTTAATTGTGATGCCAAGGGTGCCAAGTTGGTCGTGCCCTTTGTTAGTGCTTGAGATTTCACCTCAGGCTGAGAAAGGCAAACCTTCAAGGCAACATCAAACCATTTAACCTCGTAGCTCGCCCTACGGGGTATGAGAAGGCTCTCTCCGGTCAATCTCGTTAAATTTTCAATGGGAAGAGATGACCAATCAAGGTAACACAGATATTTAGGCTAGTAAACTGATTTGAAAGTTGATTTGGGGTTTTTTTGGGGTTTTTTGGTGGCAAGTTGAGGATCTGCAATTTAGGGTGCGGGGATTGAGCTCATTTTTTGCAGGTGGGTCTTTGGGGCAAGGTAGGAGTTTGTGCTGATGCTTTTAGCTGAGATGGATGATCAAGGAGGAAAGAGGAGAAGCTAAAGAGGGCAAACAATGACTTTGAATCCTCTTTAGACAGTGGAAAACATAAACATTAAACAAATTTGAAAGCTGAGCATGACATGCATGAATTCAAACTTTATCACTTCATTTGTTTAATAAGCTGCAGTAAAGAAAGATATGGAACACATAAACACACTTACAATTACAATAAGAGAACACACCATCAACACAAGAGTCCACAATAATCCCAATGATGTCTGCAAAACCCTGGTCTTCCTTTTCCTCAAATTGCAGAGATACAAGTGAAATATACAATAGGAGCTTCTCCCTCAAAAGTCCAACTATGAAAATGAGTAAGAGAAGGCATAATATAGAAGATCTAACTCCTTTCCCCACCTCTAGGGGTCGAGCTCAGCTTCCTAGGAGTTGTTTCAACTAATTCTAAACTAATCACTAGATAATTTGCAGTCAAAACAACTTGCCTCTAAAACTTAGGAAACCTATCCATGCATTAAATATTTACCATTTACATCAAGGAAACTTCTAGAAGTGTTCAAGGAGACTAAAAGTATCTAAGTGCCATGAAAATTACACAAAAATCCATCATTTACATGCCTCAAAAGTCAACCAAAGTAAAAATAGTGTTTTGCTGGCTGAACTGGTCAAAACAGTGAAATTTCCCTGAGTGGTCGCGCCCCTCACTTTGACTGGTCGCGCGCATTGAAATCTCTTTTTGAGGGCCTTTCCGGTGTCAAGCTCAGGTGCAATATAGCTCATTGGAAAGGTCTATTAGTCTACCTTCCAACCCCACTGGAATTTCTGAATTTGGAGTTGATTTGACCCCTCAAAAGTCATTTCTCCCAAGGCAGCTTTCTGCAACTCAAAAAAGGGGCAGAAAGTCAAAATTTGCATGTATTT
>APFE031578580.1:93546-126033 GCA_000404065.3 Pinus taeda
TCCCATGAGTCCCAGACTGCATGGGTAGGATGCCTTGACAGGAGAACTAATCAATCCTGTCCTCACAAGAGAACACATCAATCCTACTACAATCGCCATGGAGAACACATCAATCTAGGCTGCCATGGAGAACACATCAATCCAGGCCTCACAGTAGAACACATCAATCCTGCTACAATCAAAGTGCGTACCACTGGTCCCAGACCAGTCTCAGCTGACCCGAAGTTAGCTTCATAGTAAGTACCACTCCTACCACTGGTCCCAGACTAGTATCGCAGTTTCAGAGAGTGTACCACTGGTCCCAGACTAGTATCGCAGTTTCAGAGAGTGTACCACTGGTCCCAGACCAGTCTCAACCAACCCGAAGTCAGCGTTATAGTATGTACCACTCTCACTGGTCCCAGACCAGTACTGCACTGACATGAAGTCAGTCTCAGAGTATGTACCACTGGTCCCAGACCAATCTCAATAGACCCAAAGTCAGCGTCATAGTATGGTACAACTCCTACTACAATCGCCATGGAGAACACATCAATCCAGGCTGCCATGGAGAACACATCAATCCAGGCCTCACAGGAGAACTAATCATCCTGCTACACAAGAGAGCGAATCATCATGTTCCACAAGAGAGAGAATCATCTTGTTCCACAAGATGCGAATCATCTAGTTCCACAAGAGAGCGAATCATCTTGTTCCAGTGCGCATCAACCATGGGAGGGTGAGTCACCCTGTGGTCGTATGTTGCTCCAATAATAACCGCAAGCCCTCAAAGCTCCCAGAGCTCAATGAATGCAACATGCAGGACCCTTGTACATGGGTTTCTTGCCGACTCCAAGTCGTTTGGGAAAATCACAGATTAGATCTTTCCTCGGGGCTTTGACAAGGTGTATAAACATGTACATCATCTTAATGCGATGGAGCCTCCTTGCTCATCAACTTACCATATCCCAGATGATGTCTATCTGTTGGAGCAATAGTCAAATACGAGATTCCTCAATAATTGAATCCCACCTCTAGTTGTCATAGAGAATCACCGTGGTATTCATCATGTGTATAAACAGCTCACTGAAGAGCTTCAACAACCAGACTGCCTCACAGAAGTTCATACTATCAGTAATGTATTCTGCCTTGGTGGTGCTTAGAGTCACCGACTTCTTCTTCCTGCTCATCCACGATATCGAGTCAGTTTGCAAAGAGAAACAACATTGAGAAGTGCTCTAGTGATCCTCCATACTGCCTGCCCACTCATCATTCGAATAATCATGAGGTTTCATATTTCCGGCAGTGTATCTCAATTCATGAGAGATTGTGCCCTGAAGATATCTTAGAAGATTCTTGGCACCAATCTAGTGAGGCTCAACCAAATATGAGCTCACCATGCTAACTGCAACACAGATGTTCGGACGGAGGTTCTCCAAGAACATCAACGCGAATGAGTTTATGAAACTCAAAGGCATTTCCAAAATCTGGTCCAACATCATTACCATATAACTTCTTGAAATTTAAGATCCTTGAGGTAGTCACAAGCTTGCAACTTATCTTCTCACATTCAGAATCCAACTCCCTCTGTCTCCTATAAATGAGAGGGTCTGCACCTGTCAGACATAGGTGCTGGTACGAGAGGTTTATCATTCACAACCTTCAAGTAATGGTTTGGATTGGTTTCACTCCTAGTGAATCTCAGCTGCATTAGACAGCTATCAATCCTCTCATACTACGCCCGAGGTGATTTGCTTCATGCCAGAGAGGGCTTTCTTCCACCTGAATACATGAGATTCCCGATCATGAGTCTCAAACTCCTCGGGTTGTTCCAAGCCTGTGGACCTGTTGCATGAGGGGAATGATCCCCTTATAATATTTTCCTTCGGTACATTTCAGACATGTACCTTCATGCTCCTTTTTGAATTCAGGCATCCTAGTCACCATCTGACTCATAGACCTCCGGTGCTGAGTCAATGGACATGGTCCTTAGTGGACTTCCTGCAACTTGATACAACCCTGAACTCAAAAATATCTTTGAAAGATCTATTTTCAAACATGTACCTTTCCATCGATAAGTGCCACCCTGTAACCTTTGACTTCCATTTCTGAAATGGACATCAGGTTCTTCTTGTGATCAGGTACATAAAAGAGATTCTGGGGTTTCTTGCTTTCGTGGAAGAGTCAACCATTTCCTTGATGACCTGCATTACCAGTCATTCCTTTAATCATTGAATATGTCCCAAGAATGATTGTTATCTTCATCAAGAGAAGTGTCCCTGCCATTTGGACACTCCTTCGCATAACGGTCGAACTTATTTCAACAAGGCATCTCCCTTTCCTTCCACCCTTAGATCTGAACTTCCAAATGAAGTGATTATTAGATGGGCCATCAGAAACTTCCGTTGCGCCACTCTGATAACATTCTCTGGTTCGACTTCACCCCAGGTGAATTATGAGAAACCCATTGATCCTTTTGTCTTGTCCCAACTGTCTTCGGTGATTGCTCTTTCACTCTTGCTTGGGCATTGTCTTCACCTTAGCTCTGATACCATGTTAAGATTAGGTATGTTCTATGCTAGAGCAATTTATTTAAATTTCACAGTTAGCAATCACATCAGCATTACGATAAACTGCAGATAGAACATAAATATAAAACACAAAATACAAGCCAAGACAAGAAGACACAAGATATGGCGCGAGCCAAGGACAAACCCCACAATGTGTGGGGAAACCCTTTGATCAAATCTTCTTTTATCTTCAAGGTTCAGCAGAGAAAGAGAGAGAGAGAAAGTACATTTACAACAGAAGTCAACAGTTTGACTTAGCTAGATCTAGCATAGATCATTTCGTATAATGATGAGATCAGTTGAAGACATTCTGCTTCAACTGATTCTCAAGGTTACTCCTTCACCTATCTTCGAGCTGCATCTCGTCCATTTGCTGCACCTCATCATTTAGTACCATCATGCATTGTCATGCTGCTCATGATCTCATACATCACACTATCCATACATCATGTTGTCCATGATTTGCATCACGTTGCCCATGCTCATGATCTCATTTATCATGATGTTGCCCGTTGCATCATTCATCACAGTTGCACCATTGCTGCACCTTTATTGAGATCATGCTGCCCTGTGACTGAGCTGCTCTCATCTACTCTTATCATCATTTTTCTACCCATGCCCATCTAGGACTGATCATTCTTATCATTCTCATTATGTTGAGGTTGTAATCATCATTTCTTATGATCCTCGTCATTATGAGTGCATATTTAATACTTCACATCACAGCTGTATGTAACCGAGATCTATATGCCGAGATCTTCTTCATCCAACCAAAACCAAGCAGTTGTGAGCATACATCAAGACTGCTACAAGTATGCCTAGGGTTTAACAAATCATTTAGAATTATTGAATTATCATACACAAGTATGCGGAGCTTCATATATGATCTGCGGCTTGGTTCAATACATGACTGCGGCTACAGGAATTTACAACAGCTCCTTACCTTGACTGCAGTTATGACTGCATATGAGTATCTATGAACAACGTGTTTAACTAGTGTTGGACAATGTGTAAATATATATAACATGAACAATGTATGTATATGTGAACAACATGTATATATATAACATGAACAACGTGTATAACCAGCATTGAACAACGTGTGGGGTTTCTGTAACGGTGCATATATTGTCTCCATGACAGTGTATACACTACGTAGATGCCTTCCTTTATTAACTACACAAGGTCTTCCTCCTTCACAGCGTTTAGTGCATTTATGTGACTGTAATTTGTGACTGTGTATCATGCCTTCTCCTTCACAACGTTTAGGGAATTTACATGACTGCAATTGGACTGCGTATAGACTACGTTAGATATAGTCATGACAGTGTATATACATATATTCTTCATTGTTGTGCATATAGATGACAGCGTAGGATAAGGGCATCATCTTGCAGCTGGGGCTCCTTTTAGGCCAGCGTATTCTTTTGGTTCTCTCCTACTCCAAAAACCCAAGACATGGAGAGGAGATCACCTCAAGAATACATGAATGAAATGACTTTAAGTCCTCACCAATTTATACTAAAACGAGGATGATGAATAGACATGACATTTGGGCTTCTAGAGCCTACATAAGAGCTGGTCGGCTTGATAATAATTACATAAACAAAATAAATTCATATCTCCATAAATATTTATCGGAATCGGATGATCTTTAGATCGATCTTACACCTCTCGACGAGAGGGATCCAATAAAAATATCAGCTGCCATAAATAAGCTAACCCACATGGAGTTTTGCCCTAGTTGCCAATTTAACAAACACACACAAAGTTGAAGGTCATGATGAAAGCGTTGGAAAACGTGGCAGACAACAGTGCAGGAAGAAAGAGCATTAACTGGTGATGTTTGTAGTGCAAGAAGGTCCCACATGGTGGAGAAGGTCAGGATGGAAGCAGCAGGAAAATGTGGATCTAACAACAAAAAATGAAGGATTTTGATTAGCGGAAATACTTCAAAGGGAGGTCCCCACAACCACATCATCCGAGTGGTGTTGTCTCAAAAGGACTTAAAGGTGTGCACTTAGGGAGCGTGAGGGATGATCTATGCCCAGGATGAGGTCAGTAGCAAGGAATATCTATGATTAGAGGAAGTTTGTAAGGGGTGGTCCCCAATGCCACATCATCCCTACAAATTTTTCCCGGAATGATTCAAAGGCATGCATAAGGGAGTGCTCGGGGTGACATATATTTAGCATGACGAAACATTGCAATAGCTAAAAAGGAGCTCGATGTCCCAAAGATTTAACAAAGGCATTTGATGCAAAACCAAGGCATTGATGTCCTCTTTCTCTGTCCTCTCTGATAGGAACATGGCAACATTTTATTGGTCGAGGTGAGCTCAACATGACGTTGATACAACGGGACACATGGTAGGAAGATTCATCATTTTTGGGTGACCTAATGGGTCAAATCTGGGTGACACATGTCACCACTCAGGAGATGTCGTGTGGGGTTGATGATGTAAGAATGACAACATCCTAGAAGGGCTACCTTAAAAGGATCAGAGAGGTGCATATGCAAAGTCTCTAGGTTGACTAGGTGTCGTGCATATGTGGATTGAAAACTAATTTTGGTAGTATTATAATTGGTGTGTGAGTGTAACAGTCATCCCACTGAGACATGTCATCCCAGAGGCTTGACCTCGGAAGGTTTCAAAAGAGCGCAAAGAGGGATCTTCAGGTCGATTAGGTGTCGGGACACAAGGGTAATATAATGGAGATTACAACAAAGGAGAGAACTAATGACAGTGGCGTTAGGCGGCCCCACTAGACATGTAAGCCCATAAGGCCGAACCCAGAAGATTTATTAAGGTGCAGAAGAAAATTGTTGGGATACAAGCATTGGGACACGTTAGAAGATAGCACACAAGAAACAACCAATGGGAGGAGGCACAAGGCAATCCCACTTGACACATAAGCCCATAAGTCGTACCCGGGAGGAAAGAAACAAGCATCGGGAATTATCATCGGCATAACGAAGCTACAATGTATTTTTTTTTTTACATTTAATTCTCTCGTCAAATGACGGAAGGCACACCCAGATCATGGTTTTGCAGTGGTTTCATGTGTTAAGCGATCATGGGCCTTCGAGAAAATTACAAAGAAAAAGGCACAGGGATAGTAAGGCTAAGGCTGGCCCAGGAATCGATCTTGTGGGCACCATGTGACCAAGGACACATAAATTTTATGTGTGGCATTTAAGTCCTTAGGGATGAGGGTTGTGGAGTTTGAATTGGTCAACAGCTACTTTAGTAGGGTTCCAACATACTGGACAATTGTGCCATAATTGGCTATGGCAATAGTTGGAGTTAGCAAAGCTTGGAACACAACATTGAAGGCATGGATGAGTCGAAAAATTTGGTAGAAGTCCTCCATGTTTGGCAGGTGTGCTAAACGTGGCATTGCACCACACTTATGGATAATGGAGCATAGAATGAGTCGACAGTTGGAGATTGCTAATGAATTCAATAACAACTGTCAAGAGCTCTAGGTCAAGGCAAAAAAGACCATGATTTTGCAGAATGAATTAATGGAGTCTACCTTGAATAGAATCAAGCCACCATTGTTCTTACTTGCATGCTAAGAATAATTAAATGGAAAATATGGCTAAGTGTAGAATCTCTAATCACAAACTAGGAAAGCCAGGCCTGAAGTACATGTTGATCTTTGTGAAGCAATTAAGAATAATGGACAACCTGGCTATAGCCTACAATTTTGATTGAGAATTAATTCTTAGCATAGAGAAATTATTATCTACAGTGGCCTTGCTATCAGACACAACAACAAGATGGAGATAAATGCTATAGTATGCTCTCGAGCAGTGTGGATGGGAGGAGAGACAACATTGTTCCTTGTCTAGCAAAGGAACAAAACCTAGGATTGCATTGGAGCAAGTGGGTGGAATGAAACATAGTTGAGAGAGCTAAGTGGAGAGCTCTGTGAGTAAGAGAGTTTTTTTAGAGGTTGAGTGTGCTTGTGCTGCAAAAAGAGGCTGAAAGTGCCTATGCAGAGGAGAAATGTCGAGAGTTCTTGTATAGAAGAAGAGGGTCGAGAGCAGAGTACAGAGTGTGTGAGGTTGTTGTAGAGTAAGAGTGTGAATGTGTTGATGTGAGAGGCCAAGACAACATGTGGAACAGGAGGAGCTGAGAGTTGAGTATATACTACTGAGAGCAAAGGGCCGAGATTTGTGTGTATGTGTGCTATTGTAGAGTGAGTCGAAACCACAGTCTTGCGTGGGCTGAGAAAAGTGAAGGATGAAAAGGAGAACAAAGATGTGGAATTAGGTAGAGTGGTTACCAATTACAATGAGCAGAGGTTTCCTTTTGAGTGTGGGTTGGAGCCTACATATAGGGATTTGGTGCATCCATCTAGTGGGTTTATGAGGAAAGCGTGGAGGTCATTGCCTCCTACAAGTGGTTTCTTGCATAAATCCATGAAGTTGGTGTTTCATCATAAGTCAGTCAAGCATCTGCAAAAGGAGTTGGTGATTCATGCTTGTATTTTATAGCAAACAATCAAAGGGAGATGGTGCTTCCTATGAGTGGTAGCTCACAAACATTGATGTAATAGACTAGGAGCTCATATTACATCAAATAACAAACAAGCTTTGGTGGTTTTTCTCCTAGAATGGTTTCCACTTTAAACCTTTGTGTCTCATGTGTTTAATCTTATTAGTGTATTGATGTGTTGACTTATTCATATGCTACTATTATAATTGGTTATTGATTTCACTCATGAACGATTTCCAAGTTTGAATGTTAGTTATAATTTGGCATAAAAGTAAAATTATCGTTAATATTGATTAATCCCTCCTCTCAGTATTAATGTTGTTTCCAACATTTATAACTATGAAGCTTCTAGGGTTTGTATAGAATTTGCAATTCTTGTCGTAACAGATCTTAAAGACCCTAAACTCCTAGGGTTATGCAACTAACTCTCTTGTGTGGTTGTAGAACTTTATAAGTTTATAAGTAACAGATCTTGGCATCTAAGGTTTGTAAACCCTAGCAAAGTATGGAATAAAAGAAGAAAACCCTAGAAATAGAAACCCTGATTGACTGTTTCCGTTGTGAAAGGAAAAAGAACCTCAAATGGCAAGTATTATATTATGATGATGTGAAGACAAGGGTACAAGATTAAGAAGGAGTCAACCTTCCTCCGAAGATAAGTATTCAACGTCTTTTTAATTATTACTAATGCCATTGTCTTTATATTTTGTCTCCTTGTTATTTCATATGTCTTCTAACCAAGGTTTAAGTTCAAGGCAAGTTCTATCTAAAGCTTGACTAAGCATATTAAAGACTTGAAGGAACTTGGCATAGCATGAAGATTGTGAAGAAAGGAGCAATCCCAGATGGAAAGGGGGAGCTATAAAGACCCTCATTAGAGAAATTTTGAGGTCCAAAATGGGCCTCCTAAGGAATATTATAAAATAATAGTGGATATAATAAAATAAGTTTAGATTACCTCATCAACTTTTGGAGGGAGAGAAAACATAAAGAAAAAATAAATAAAATAAATAAAATAAATGAAATTAACTCATATTTTCAAATTATCTCCCTACAATTTTACTTAAATTTCGAGCAGGAGCACTTATTGGAAGAAAAAATTAATTTTGCATCCAATCAGTACCCATGTTGCACACTTTTGATGGAAACTACTACATGAAAAATGTCAAATACATGAAAAAAATGAAATGGCGTTCTTTTGCATCCAAGGAGTACCCATGTTGCATACTTTAGATGGACCCTACTACACGAAAGTATGCAACATGGATACTCCTTGGATGCATAATTAAATCCTGCATACAGTTAGTGCTCCTACTTGAAATTTTTGAGTAAAATCATACAAAGATAAGTTGAAAATATAGTGTTTATTTATTTATTTTTATTTTTATTTTTTTAATCTTTTTAGCTTTTTACTCCAAAAAATGGTGAATCATCCCCTATGGTTGACATCATCATATTGAATCCTATTGGTTCTTATAAAGTTGAATTTTGTTGTACATTTTTGTTTTGAGGCCCATTTTTTACCTCCAAATTTCTCTAATGGATGATTACAATTTTGAAGCATGTTGATTTGTTCAGAATGATGATTGAAAGTTGAAAATCATGAAGCGAAACTATGTTGCAATATGAGATAGACTATGCAAAGGAGTGTTGACCTCAGAGGGAGAAAGTATCAGAATTTGACTTGAGTCCATTATGATTTGGTAAACTTCAATATAAATGAGAGATGATTTGACTCCCTAGAAAACCATATTTTAGGAGTATATGCAGAGGCTGAAAAGATAATGATTGAGAAAAATGTTTGATAATATTGATGTACCTACAACTGCGTGGTTTAATCATGTCGATAACAATATTGATGGCTTGAACAAGCATGAGGGTAGAATTGATATTGGAAAGACTCTTTGAAAAATATGAGGCAAAACCTTTTAATGAATAGAAGGCATGTGTTAGCAACTTTGAGGAAGCTCGACTCCTTGATGTAATGTGATAAAGGAGCACTGCAACTACAACTATATCTCCACGGAAGAACAAGTAGTTTATATATTGATGAAAGTATGAGACTAGCTAAGGATTGTGATGGTGTCTCCTTAATTGAGAGGTAGTAAGAAATCTTCTCCATGCTTGAGGAGTAAGGATCTACCCCCTGGTTGAGAGGGAGTGATGATGGACATTGTATTCTCCATGTTTCATGCACTAGGTTAGGACTAAAATTCGTACGTCTAGTGAAGGTATTGGGAGGGAGAATGAAGGATTGGATAAGAATCTGGGACTAGTACTCCTTGAAGATTGGAATCCAAGATAGGAAGTAGTCTCATGGACTGACACTCTTTGAGGATTGGAAAGGGTATCCAAGATAAGAGTGGTCAAAGAGGACCGATATTCTTTGAAGATTGGGAATCCAAGACAAGAATAATCCTAGAAGGCAGGGAATTTTTTAAGGATTTAATAATTTTCCCATATATTAATTGTAGGCGACTATCATGGTTTAAAAATTCGTATGTATAGAATATAGGTGAATATTCAATAAAAACACATGTAATATACTATTAAAATTTATAAAATTTTGGCGAATATAATCCATTTAATCATATACATGTAAAAAATAAGCTAATTTTAAACCAAATTAGCGAATATTTTTTTTCAGAAAATGTCCAAAAAATAGCCCATTTGCGAAATTTTGCCCCTAAAATGTTCCCTACGAGAAGGACATACCTTTTGAACATCCATATGGGGTATGTGCCTTGAGAGGTTATGGTGTTGTCCATATGTATGCCTCCCAACATTGTGCTCTAATCTTGTGGAGAGTTAGAGCTTGTTAGTCAAGACCTTGCTATGTTGTTATTTGACATGTTGGCTATGATGTTGATGCTTAAAGATGGCTTATCAATCTTATTCTTCTTATGAGAATATTTCAATTTGAGAAGTATCCTTGTACTGGTTGTGGAATTATGAATACCTCCCTACTTAAGAGGCAGCATTGGAAATTGTAACTAGGTTTGGTCTTCATAATTTTTCATTGTACTTATATAATTGTATTTTATGCAAAAAACAAAAATAAGAAAAACAGAAAAATAAATTGTTAATTTATTAGTTAAGCACATTCTTCATGCTTCTATGATTTGTTGAGTCAAAGTGTCAAAGTCCTATTTGGACCTATTGTAAAGAACAAGGAAAAAGAATTTTTGAATATATAATTTGGGTCAAAATTTCCTCTAGATGCCAAGTCAGTCATGCTTGTCAAGTCAACGCAGCCCCAAGAAGGCATGTCTATTCGAACCCCTCTGTATAGTAGAAAGAGAATGAGAGTTAAGCTCATTTGGCACACACAATTCACACAAATTGGTTCTGAATATCGCAAAAAAACAGGGGTCGAAGTCTGAAATTAACAAGTGAAGGATGGTTTATCTTCAACTTAACTTGTAGAAGTTCTGCCTTTATGTATCTTTTGTTAAAGATGTATTTTTGATGGTGCATAAGTTGGTCTCTTGTTGTCGATGGAATTGTTATGTGGAAGGAGAGCTTGACTTGGCCCCTAAAAGGTTGGAGTCTTTTATGGTCATAGGTCTTGGATATCTCACTTTGATCTAATTCTATAAGAAGAGACTTTTTTTGGGTTTTCCCCTTGGATAGGTATTGCCCTGGCTTAAAGCCTATATATTTAGTTTGTTGTTCTCTTTTGATCTTTGTGTTTATATTTTGATATTTGTTTGATGAAAGAAACATAAATAAGATTAATAAGAAGCCAACAAAATTCACAAGCAATTATCAAAGAAAAAAAAATCTACCCTAATTCATAAGCCTCCTGATATTTCAACAAGTTTACAAGAAGACACAATATAGTGCAATAATATGTGTTAAATTTATATTTCTAAGCCATATAATGCAATCATTGTTGTAGGATTATATTATTTCAATTCTTTTATTATTTCAAAATCCATTTATCTTGACTTGATCTATTGGATAGTTGGCATTGTCTGGATGGCAAGTGGTTGTGAGTGTGTTGGTATTGATGTCAACCACATTATCATGCTAATTGGGAGGCCAAGAGGAATCCTATGGCAGATGCAGGCTTCTAGTAGAGAATCATCATAGTAGCAGGCTTATTGAAAAGCCATAAAATGATGACTATGGTGAATTGGGGGTCCAGGTTCTTGGCATCATATTTCAGGTTTTTAGCCATCTATGAGGTTTCAAATGGGCTTAAATACTGCATCATACAGTGTCTAGCAGAAATTGCTATGAATAAGCTTTCCAATGGTATATGGAAATCCGGAAATGACCATCGGAATCAAAAGTTCTTGATCGTCGAAGTAAGGAACTTGAATTCCTTAAGAAGAGACCAAATATCGAAACCTTGGAGCATGGGGCCATCAGATCATCAAAACAGGCTATATCGGAGGTTGGAGCATATCGGAACCTCAGAGCATAGAGCCATCAGAACATTGAAGGAAGGAATATCGAAGGTCAGAGTCTAAGCATGTAGGAGGATTGATCGGAACCTCAGAGCATGAGATTTATCGGAACCTCAGAGAAGGCTATATCAGAGGACGAGACCATCAGAATATCGGAACCTCGAAGAAGATTATATCGGAGGACAAGACCATCGGAATATTGGAACCTCATAAGTCCTTACATATTGTAATTTCTTCAAAGCGCCAAGTTCGCTATGGAAAAGAAATACAAAGGAATTCAGTGTAGGACAAGGGACCAAGGAGGATATTTCTCTCTCCTCTTAATAAACACATGGTCACATGCAATTGGTCCTTAAGATTTGAAGTGGCAAATGACGTCAACAATTCTTGGCAATACAGTGGACATGTGGCAAATTGTTTTGGCATTTTCAGTGGCCTAATGGGGAAAATAAAGGTGACACGTATCACCACTCAGGAGGCCCCACATGGAGAGATGACGAAAGCATGACATCATCTCAGAGGTTAGTATATCGGAGGTTGAGGACCTCGTAACTCTTGTGCAAATGGAATTTGAAACATGTTACAAAAAAAGGGGCTTTGATATTAACTAGCACATGGTCATGTGGAGACCAAGGAACTAAGGGCTAAGTAGAGGGAGTTAAAATGCAATCAGGGATTTGTAGTGTCGTAAGGACTGTTCAATAAAAAATGCGATATGGTGTGGCTCCGATGTAACAATACAATGAATTAAAAGGATGAATGGGTCAGCAGCTATAGATTAAATGCAAATCATTGGAGATGGTTTATGAAGTTAGTGGGATTTGCAGAAAACACTGGGACAGGGCAACAAGGACAATGGTCCACAAAGAAGAATTGATGAGATGAAGAAAGCCATCTACTTTCCATGCACGTCTTACAGATTTAAACAAGGAACATAGTGGTTATTTCTGAGTACTTTCAAGGTCCACAAAGCATTGAATAAGCATGGGAAGTCACGGTAGAATGTGCAGGCTGACTGACATTAAATTCTCAGTATGGAGGATTACACAGGGAGTCAGTGAAGAACTTGGAAGCCCATTCTTATGTTTAATTCCGTGACAGAGTTTATCAATCAAATGCAACAACAGCACAAGCATACTTACAGAGGTACACTCAGGCAATGTGGAAACAGGCAGCGGAAACAACATTGCGCAGTATACAACAGAGGATCAAAACCATCGATTGCCATCAAGAAATATGCAAAGAGTGTATTTTTGAAGATCTGAGCAGTGTGAGCAGAGAGTGTTTTGTGAAACGAGCGCAAGATAAGAACTGAAAGGAGTGTAGCAAAGAGCCTGTGTGAGAGAAGGAAGAACGTTGAGGATATGCAGTTTTGAGCAGAGGAAAGAGTGTTGTTGTATGAGACCAAGGGGGTCTATGGAACAATAAAGGACAGAGAGTAGAAGTTGTTTATGTAACCAACCAGATTGGTATTTTTCCATAATTGTACATGCATCTTTTTTCAGTTTGAAAATTGTATGAAAAGTAGAACACTAGCAAGAACAGGTTGTAGCATGCATTCAGAAGAAGTTGGTGCCTCTTAGCAAGTAGGTGCTTGCTAACCTAAGGGGGTGGGTGCCTTTTGTGAGTGGGTGTTCACAAACAAACTGATGTAATTAAGTAGGTGCTTAATTTACGTCATAAACAACAACAAATTGGTAGTATTTTTCCCTTTGGGTTTCCACATGAAAACGTTGGTGTCAATATGTGTATGTTGCTCATTGTTGGGGCAAAGTGATTGCCTATCATTTAATTTGTCAACCCAAGGGTTTCTTAAACTTGTGAAGCATGCCTGCACTGTATGTGCTAAAAATTGTCTTTCAATTTAGATCAATCTAACTACAAAATAATGAAAACCAGTTCATCTAATCTATGAAATCAAATAATGAAAATGAAATTCAACTAACCTATGAAATCAAAAACAACTAATGTATTCTTAGTTAATCCAGCATTTGATTATGAAGTGTTACCTTCTTCAGATGATGTGTAAGAAACTATTTATACGTTAACTTCTAATGTCCTAGAAAAACAAGTAAAGTGCGCAGAAAATAACTCAGTAATTGCATGTAATAAATATTCAATCATTCAATCTTGAAATATGATTAAATTAATTTCTTAAAACTATCTCTAGGAATATCAGTTAATGCAATTAAATGAGGATCTTAAAATCAAATATTAGAAACATGAAAAAGTAAAGCTCAATGATTGCATAGGTTGAACATTCAATCACCCAATTTGAAGTCACCTTCTTGGCCTGATCCTTTATTCAATTATACAATGAATTGATGGTTTAATCTAAGAAAGTAAATGAACATGAAAAGAAACTAAATAAATATGAGCCCTTGTCTCAAACTTAATCCAAATAGAAAATACATATATCTTCCCTATTGAAATGTTTTTAGAAAAGCAAAGATTACACAGTCATTCTAAAACTAATACTAAGAAAGAAAATAAACTTTAATTTATAAAAGAAATTAAATCTCACAATCATTAGATGGCCATTCCAATGGTGTATGAGGATGGCAAGTGAAGAAGCTCCATATGCAAGCAAAACTAAATCTTCAAATCTCCAAGTATGAGCTCCAAATTCTCTATTAAAAACATGAGCATTTCTCCAACTTTACACATGCCTTTCAAAGGAGAAGGCTCTCCTGTTTATACAAAAACATAAGAAGCTACCATATTTAATAAGAATCCACTAAAATCTCATATAGTTACAACCAAATAGCTCATAATGAGACACATATCCCCTAGGTGTCTCATAGAGTTATAATCCAAATAAGAAATGATGAAACACCTCATAGAGTTACAATCCAAATAGGACACATATCCTTCTTTGACCTTTATCCAAATCTCCTTTGAAGAGAATTCGAATTTGAGCATTGGAGGCCACATAAGGGTGCTTTGGAAGCTTCCAAATAACCTACACATGTCATGAAACTCAAACCACATATATAGATACATGAAACCATGTTAAGTTCCTACTTTTTAATCATAAATTCACTTTAAACATATAAAATAAATAACTTTGGTAAATAAAGATCCTAACGCATATATTTATAAACATGGTGGCTAATGAAAGATTATATGGTTATGGAGTTACGACATGTGAGTGAAATGGTGGAGATAAAGGTGAAAGTGGATCTCATTTTAAAGACATTTTGGAGGCCCAACATACTCATATATTTATGAAAATGGTAAATAAGGATCCTAACCTATATATTTATGAAATTTGTGGCTAATAAAAGATTATATGGTTATGGAGTTGCGACATATGAGTGAAATGGTGGTGATAAAGGTGAAAGTGGGTGTTATTTTAAAGACATTTTGGAGGCACAACACTCATGTGATAGATTATATGAACATATGAATGTTTAAGCTTGTTGCTTACTTTCTTTATGAATGAATGCTCTCATAAGTAACAAACAATAGAGGAAAGAACTATAAGCATATTTAGTAAAAATTTCTAAGAATCTCACTATTATTGATTCACCTCCCCGCCCCTCCCCCAGTAATTATTTATTACAACAATTGGTATCAAAGCCCCATTCCTTCAGGAACAGTTTAAGCACTAGAAGGTATATCTATAAGGAATTATGTCTAGGAAAGATAGTGAAGAGACTCACTCAAGCAAAATACCAGTCTTTGATGGGACAAACTATGCCTTTTGGAAAGTAAGGATGGAAGAGTATCTTATGTCCCTGGGAGTAGATGTTTGGAATTTAGTGCTAGTAGACTACAATGTCCTTGATATTCCTCCCATTGATGCAGATGGTAAAAAATTGTATGCAAACAATGCTAAAGCCAAGAATATCATTCTCTTTGGTATTATTCAATCAGAACTTGTAAACGTTATGCACTATAAGTCTACTAATGATGTGTGGGTAAAGCTTAATCGGAGTCATGAAGGAGATGACAAAGTCAAGCAGGCAAAACTTCAAACCTTCAAAATGAGGTTTGAGAGCCTAAGAATGAGTGAAGATGAAAGCATAGCATAATACTTCCTCAAATTTGATGAAGTAACCAATATGATTAGAGGACTTGGTTAAGAGGTCAAAGAAGAGATGATTATTCAGAAAATATTAAGATATTTTCCAATGATATTTAATGCCAAAGTCTCAGCTATTGAAAAGTATCCAAAGAGCGAAGTCTGAACCTAAGGAAGCAACATTCAAAGTATCCAAAAAGGCTAAGGAGCACAAATATCATCAAGATTGCTCTAGCTGCGAATCTAATCAGGGATCAACTCAATTAGCTAGGAAACTGAAGTGTGACTCAAGAAAATATAAAGGGAATTTTCCCTTTAAACGTTTTTACTATGGAAGACTTGGATATTTTTCGTCTAAATTCCCTTACAAAGAAAGGGATGAAAAGGAACATGATCAAAAACTTGGAAACAAATCTCTGACACATCAGAAGAAAAAGTTCTATAAGAAAAAGGGGTTATACTCCAAAGTGGATAGCTCAGCATTGGAGTCAGATAGTGAAAACTTTTCGGAAGATGATTTAGAACAAACTCTAAGAAACAAAGTATTAATGACTTTGAAGAGGAAGAAGAAGAAGAAGGAGTAGTGGACCTTGAAGGGGAACTCATTAGTACTCTTGCTGAGTTAAAGAGAGCAAGGAAAATGAATAGGCAGCTGAAGGAACAACTACAACGTGCCAAAGAAGGTATGCATAACTTTCATAATGAGGAGTTTGTTTATCAAAAAGAAAAACTTGAAGAAGCTATTAAGAGAAAAGATAGTTTAGTCCTTTTAGTAGAAGAAAAACAAGGAACATGTGAGAACTAGAAGAAGAGAACAAGCAGTTAAAATAGGAGTTGCTCAAGGTAAGGAAGGAAACAATCTAAAAAAATGCAAAGATGAAAATTTTCCCTTGAAAGTTAAACTACAAGAAGCTAAACGAAAGGAAGAGGTTCTTCAAGATTTGATCCATGAAGGGGAAGAGATCTATCAGAGTCTTGAGGTAGAGGTTGTCTCTCTAAGAACGGATCTTGAGGGAATAAAGAACGAGAAAGGTTTAAATGAAAAATTTGCAGAAGCCACAAGGAAAGTAGATTAGATTCTAAATAGACAAAGGCCCTCAGGAATCAAAACAGGTATGGGATACTTAAAGACACAAGAATCGTCTATGGAAAGCTAATCTTTAGATCTGCAATATTTGAAGAACTGCAGAGCTATGCAAAGAAGCATCAAGAAAGAATCAAAGAAATCAAAAGAGTAGCAGGGAAAAGAGGAGATCATCAATGGAGAATGACTCAATCAGCCAGAAAACTGAGGTACTTTCATGCACAAACTCATAATACTTCCAACAATAGGTGCACCAATTTATTTTATGGTCATTGTTATAAGTGTCATATTTTTTGACATAAGGATGTTGATTGTAGAAGGATCAAAGTTGAAATAGATGAAAATCCTAGATATAATAAGTATCAAAATTTTAGATCTCAAAACAATCCCCTCAGAGATCGAAATGTCTTCTCTCCCCTGTTAAGTGATGTTGAGTGTTCCAAATGTAATAATTTGGGCATAAGGAAAATGAGTAAAAAAGTAGGTTTGAATACCTATCTAAGTTCCAAAATATTCGACAACCAGCTATCCAAAAGGATAAAGAGAATTCGAAACAAAAAATTGAAAAAGAGTTTGTAGTGTGGACTTGCTCTATCAGCACATAATCAAGAAAATAGATGGTATGTGGATAGTGGTTGTTCCAAGCATATCACTGGGGATAAAATAATTTTTTGTTGTTAAAAGAAAAGGACAAAGGGAACAATGTCACTTTCAGTAACAATTCTCTAGCAAGAATTAAGGGTAAAGACACAATCAATGTTGATCAAAAGACAAAAGCACAAAATGTGTTGTATGTGGAACATCTCAAGCACAATTTTCTTAGTGTTAGCCAAATTTGTGATAATGGCTATGATGTCACCTGTCAATCCAAGGACTATGATAGTTGCAACATGAAGAATGGAAAGTTGGTGGGAAAAGCAATCAGAACCCACAATAATTTATATTCGTTTGATGATTCCAGAGTTAACTTCTATTTAAGAAAAATGAATGAAGCATAGTTGTGGCACAAGAGGCTTGGCCATATGAAATTTGATAGCTTGGTCAAAGTTAGCAAGTTGGGAGCTATGAGAGGATTGCCAAGATTGTCAAGGCCTGATAACTCAATATACAAGTCATGCAAATTTGGAAAGCAGACTAAGAGTCATTTCAAGTCAACAGAGTTCTCCTCATCTAGACCATTGGAGCTCATTCACACAGATATGTGTGTCCCAACTAGAGCAAAAACCACAAAAGGAGAAAGGTATTTCATGCTGCTCATTGATAATTTTATCAGGGCCACTTGGATCATGCTCTTAAAAGAAAAGTCGAAAGCATTTAAGCATTTAAAAAAATTTAAAGCTCAAGTACAAAATCAAAAAAACTTAAAGATAAAATGCTTAAGATCAAATAGAGGAGGAGAGTACACTTCAAGGGAGTTGGAAGAACTTTGTGAAGAACATGACATCAACATTATTCAGTGGCTAGAACTCCACAACGAAATGGAGTAGTTTAGAGAAAGAACCAAACAAGCTAGGAAATGGCCAGAGCTATGTTGGATGAAGCAGAAGTATCCCACATCTCTTGGGGAGAAGTTGCACAAGCAACAATATACATATCAAACAAAGATCAACTTAGGCCTAATAGTAATAAAACACCCTATGAGTTGGGGAGGGGAAGACTTGCATCAGCTAAGCACTTCAAGGTATTTTGGAGCAAATGCTTTATCAAAAGGAATGATAGAAATATTGGAAAGTTTGACTCCCACGCTGATGAGGGTATATTACTCGGGTACTCTGCTCAAAGCAAATGATATAAGTGTTACAACAAGTGGACAAAGAAGATAGAGGATTGCATTGATGAGATAGTAGATGAAATAGCTTCACAACCCGAGTCCTCTAAAAGAAACATGAACTCGGATGGTGAAGAAAATCTAGATATGAGGTCCACAAATCTAGAAGAAATAGATTCAGATAGTGAAGAGGAGGAAGCATGAATAAATCCAAGGCTAAAAACACCTTCCAGGTATGTAGAGAAAGAACATCCTTAGAGTTAGATACTTGGAGCTCAAAGACATGGTGTTCATACAAGGAGGAAACTTGTTGGTAATACAAGTTACACAAATTTGGCTCAGTTGTCATAGATTGAACCCAAGAATCTCAGCCAAGCAAGTGAGGACAAGTTTTGGGTGAAAGCTATGAATGAAAAACTTGACCATATTGAAAAGAATGACACTTGGGAGCTCGGTCCAGAACTAAGAGAGAAAAATCTCATTGGGACCAAATGGGATTTTAAAAACAAGTTGAATGATCAGGGTCAAGTGATTAGGAACAAGGCTCAATTGGTCTGTAAAGGGTATGCTCAAATAGAAGGGGCGGATTTAGAAGCAACCGTTGCACCAGTGGCAAGACTGGAAGCTATCAAATTTTTTCTTGTTGTTTCCAATCTTAAAAACATCAAGGTATATCATATGGATGTGAAATATGCATTTCTCAATGGAGATCTCAAAGAAGAAGTTTACATTGAGCAACCAAAAGAATTTATACTCACCACAGATGAAGGGTTTGTGTACAAACTAAGAAAGGCTCTATATGGACTGAAACAGGCTCCCAGAGCTTGGTATGAAAGGCTAGATAAATACCTTCAGCAACAAGGCTTTAAAAATGGTATTGTTAACAACAATTTATACATAAAATCTGAAGGCAACCATCTACTAATTGTAGTAGTGTATGTGGATGATATAATCTTTGACAATGACATGGAACAATTGGGGCATCAATTCGCAAAATGTATGCAGACAGAGTTCGAAATGTCCATGATCGGAGAGTTTTATTTATTCTTGGGAATGAAAATCTCTCAGTCTCCAAGTGGAGTGTTTATATCCCAATCCAAATATCTTCAAGAAACTCTAAAGAATTTCAGAATTGAAGATTGCAAGTCGGTGAGCACACCTATGGTTACAGGCTTAAAATTGTGCAAAGAAGATGAGACACCACTGGTAAATCAGATTGAATACAAATCCATGATAGGAATCTTGTTGTATCTTACAGATTCGAGGCCAAATATCATGCAAGTTGTGGGTCTTGTGGCCTAATTTCAGGCCTTCCCTTGTGAAAGTGATGTTGTCGCTATCAAAAGAATTTTCAAATATCTTCAAGGAACAACAAATTATGGAATTTGGTATGCTAAGAGCAAAGAATTCAAGTTGAAGGCCTACACTGATGCTGATTGGGTTGGCTGTGTTGATGATAGGAATAGCACCTCAGGTGCAAATTTCTTCTTTGGAAAATGCTTAGTGTCATGGGTCAGCAAGAAACAGGCTTCCATTTCTTTATCAATTGTTGAAGCAGAGTATATTGCGGCTGCTACCTATTGCACACAAATTCTATGGATGAAGCATACCTTAAAAGATATTCATGTAGAGTTGACTAATCCTATACTAATTATGGGTGATAATACAAGTGCCATCAGTATCTCTAAAAATCCAGTCATGCATTCAAAGATCAAACATATTCCTATCAAGTTCCATTTCTTAAGGGAACAAGTTGTAGCCAATATTGTCAATCTTGAATATGTGCCCACTAAAGACCATATTTCAAATATCTTTACTAAGCCATTGGCAAGAGAACCCTTTGAATATATTAGGGAGCAGATAGGAGTTGTGACTCCTCCTTCGAAATGACTCCATTTTGGTGGGTGTTGGCAGCTACTCATCATGTGGGATCAATGGAAGAGTAGGATGTAGTGGTTTAGGGGGAGTATGCAAGAAGTATTCTTTTCCATTGATGCCAGAGGGGGAGGATATTACTAGGGCATTAGAGAAGACCATGCCTAGCTTATGGTATTGCATCAATTCCAAAGGGGGAGGTTGTTGGACAGTTGGCATTGTCTGGATGGCTAGTGGTAGTAAGTGTGTTGGAATTGATGTCAACAGGATTAGCATGGTGATCGGGAGTCCAGAAGGAATCCTATGCTAGCTACATGCTTCTGGTAGAGAATCATCATAGTAGCAGGCTTATTGAAAAGCGATTAAATGATGACTATAGTGATTAGTAGTCCAGGCTCATGAGGAATCATGTGGTAGTTATAGGCTTCTAGTAGAGAATAACCACAATAGCAGGCTTATTGGAAAATCAATTAAATGATGACTATGGTGAATTGGGGGTCCAGGTTCTTGGTATCATCTTTCAGGTTTGGAGCCATATTTTAGGTTTCAAATGGGCTCAAATACTGCATTAGACCGTCTCCAATAGAAATTGTTGTGAATAAGCTTTCCAACGGTATATAGAAATCTAGAAATGGCCATTGGAATCAAAAGTTCTTGATTGTCAAAGTAAGGAGCTTGAATTCATTAAGAGGAGACCAAATATCAGAACCTCGGAGCATAGGGCCATCGAAGCATCGGAGCAGGCTATATTGGAGGCCAAAGCACATCAGAACCTCAGAGCATAGGGCCATCAGAACATCAGAGGAAGGAATATCAAAGGTTAGAGTTTGAGCATATAGGAGGATTGATCAGAACCTTAGAGAAAAGGTCATATCGTAACCTCAGAGCAGGAGACTTATCGGAACCAGAGAGCAGGCTATATCAAAGGACAAGGCCATCGAAATATCGGAACCTCGGAACAGATTATATTAGAGGACGAGGCCATCGAAATATAGGAACCTCGTAAGTCCTTATAGATTGTAATTTCTTGGAAGCCCCGAAGTTCGCAATGGAAAAGAAATACCAAGGAAGTCGGTGCATGACCAGGGACCAAGGAGGATCTTTCTCTCTCCACCTAATAAACACATGGTCACTGATTGGTCCTTAAGTGTTGAAGTGGAAGTTGGCAAACAATGTCAGCATGCCGTGGTAGTACGATGGACACATGGAAACTTGTTTTGGCATTTTCAGTGGCCTAATGGGGCAAATTAGGGTGACATGTGTCAACATTCAGGAGGCACCATGTGGAGAGATGACGAAAGCATGACATCATCTTGAAGGTTAGCATATCAGAGATTGAGGACCTCGTAACTCCTGTGCAAATGGAATTTGAAACATGTTACGATAAAAGGGGCTCCGATATTAACTGGCACATGGTCATGTGGAGACCAAAATAACTAAAGGCTAAGAAGAGGGAGCTAAAACGCATTCGGTACTTCGTAGTTTTGTAAGGACTGTTCAATAAAAGTTACGATATGTTGTGGCTCTAATGTAACAGTACAATGAATTAAAAGGATGAATGGCTCGGTAGCTAGAGAGTAAAAGCAAATCAATAGAGATGGTTTATGAAGTCAGTGGGATCTACAGAAAAAATTGAGACAAGGGAACAAGGACCACGATCAACAGAGAAGAACTGATGAGATGAAGAAAGAAATATTCTACTTTCCATGCACGTCTTGTAGATTTAAATAAGGAACGGAGTGGACATTCATGAGTACTTTAAAGCTATGCGAAGCACTGAATAAGCATGGGCAGTGACGGTAGAGTGTGCAAGTTGAATGAGATTAAATTCCCAATATGGAGGATTACACAGGGAGTCAGTGAAGAACTCAAAAGCCCATTCTTATGTTTAATGCCATGATAAAGTTCATCAATTAGACGCAACAACAGCAAGAGGAGACATACATAGGTACACTCGAGCAGTGTGGAAACACACAACATAGACAACATTGTGTAGTGTGTAGTAGAGGATCAAAACCATCGATTGCCATCAAGCAATGTGGGAAGAGTGTACTATTGAAGATTTGAGCAGTGTGAGCAGAAAGTGTGCTATGAAATGAGCGCAAGAGAAGAACTGAAAGAAGTGTAACAGAGAACCTGTGTGAGAGAAGGAAGAAAGCTGAGGATATGCGGTTTTGATTAGAGGAAAGAGTGATGTTGTATGAGATCAAGGGGGTTTGTTGAACAGTAGAGGACCAAGAGAAGAAGTTGTTTCTACAACCAACCAGATTGATACCTTTCCATAATTGCATATGCCTCTGTTTTCAGTTTGAAAATTGTATGAAAAGTAGAACAATGACAAGAGCATCTTGTAACTTGCGTTCAGAAGAGGTTGGTGCCTCTTGGCATGTAGGTGCTTGCTAACCAAAGGGGGTCAATGCCTCCTGTGAGTGGGTGCTCACAAACAAACTGATGTAATTAAGTAGGTGTTTAATTTACATCATAAACAACAACAAATTGGTGGTTTTTTTCCCTTTGGATTTCCACATGAAAATGTTGGTGTCAATATGTGTGTGTTATTCATGTGATAGATTGTATGAAGATATGAATGCTTAAGGTTGTTTCTCGCTTTCTCTATGAATGAATGCTCTCATAAGTAATAGACAATAGAGGAAAGAACTAAAATCATATTCAGTAAAAAGTTTTAGGAACCTCACTATTACTGATTCACCCACCCTTAGCAATTTCTTATTCCAACATGACCTTCAAATTGGTAAATGAAGAGGTAGACCACAAAAAGCATTGCAATACAAAGAAGAAACTTTTCACTTAATATTGTTGCATGGAATACAAACAATCAACAAGTTTTGTATATAAAAAGATGCATTTTTGAATGATAGTTAGTTAGAAAATTGAATTTTAAGAGAAGAGGTTCATGAATTGTCTCGTAAAGTGAGAAAGAAAAAGAGAAGCATAAGTGCACCAGAATTGAGAAAGAAAACCAAAGAGGATGAGTAGCTAAAAAGAGGACGGAAACAAAAATTAGAACAAAGACAAAGACCAAGTAACCAACAAAGTGTATTTGTAATTTTCTCAAGGGATTGTTGTCTTCTTTCAGGTGGAAACTTGAAAAAGAGTAGGTCAATGCCTATAGAAGATGGAATAGAAGCTTCCCAGCAAGTTGTATCTTGCAAAATAAATTTGAGGTAGAATCCTATAGAGGATTTGATGTAAAAAGGAAGTAGGAGCTTGCCTTCACATCACTTTAGCCAAAATTTGTGGTTTTTCCCTTTATGGGTTTCCACTTGTATCTGATGCCTTCTTGTGTTGAATGTTGAATATCTTTCTTGTGTGAATTCTTTTAAAGTAATTGTTATATGTTGATTACATATGAAACTCTACTAACTGCAAAAGAAACGATTAAGAGATGAATACATATATAATTCTTCCAACTACAAAAGAAAAGATTAGAAGCTGCTAAATTAATTTGAATATGGTCATTTAAAAGAAACAATTATTGATTCATCCCCCTCTCTGTAATTGCCATATATTCATCAAAAGGTGGGTTCAAGGTTGCATAGGCCCCAATGCCTTTGCCTCTGAACTTATCCCACGTAATAACTTCCCCCTTGCTATATGTTGCCTAACTTTGCTTAATCCGAGGTTCTACCAAATAATTCGACCCACAGACCTAACATGAATCAATCCTAACAAGAAATCTATCCTATGGTGAACTAAAACCGATATTTGAACCACTTCCTTGAGTGTATGACATGCAAAATCTAGGCTATGAACAAATTCGGTTAAAATGCAAATCTTGTTCTATTATTGTGTAGGACATTCAATTGATATATGTACTATAAAATTTATATACAAATGTAGGTGTGCTCCCTTGATAGAAAGGAAATGAACTGCCCAAAACATTGTGCATAGTTGCAGCGTATCCAAGAATTGAACCCACACTCCGTGGAAGGTCATTAGGACCCAAAGGGGTGGTAACAAGAGTATGCATGTTCCTCTGCATGTTACGCTATGTTTCCTACTTGCAATTCATGGAATGAATACCTTTAGTTTTCTTCAACTCCTCCCAAGCTTTCTTAGCACCCTCAACTTTCTTGTAAATAAAAAGTGGAGGGCTCTGGCCTATCTATCTACATATCAACCCTAGCTAGCCTTCCTTGACTTCAAAGTAAAAAAAAAAAAACAGCAAACTCTTCATAGGAATATCAGTGGAAACATTTTCATATAGATTTTATGCCCTATGGTCTCGTATATTCATTCATTCGAATGGATGAAGATATGTGTTTTGCCCATGACAACCTCAACATTATAAGGGGTCTTATATCCTCTCCCTTGTCGCAAAGCATGTTCTTTTAGTCTTTACAAGGCATCAAATGTTTTTATTCAACGATAGAAACATCAAATCTTGAAATAGATCCTGGCCATATATTTCCAAGCTATATTGCTTAAATAGATTTGAGAGGGTTCTCAAAAGAGGGAAGATGTCAATATTTACTCTATGGTATATGCCCATTTTGGTACTAGTTAAAAGATATAAATATATGAAATCAAAATTTAGAGCAGAACAACAAAGATTATATTTTGAGCACATATATGTAAAAATGATATATACTATTTAAATGGCATGTAAACATTTTCATACACAATGCAAAATGCCCATTTTTCCTTTTAAAAAAAAAATATTAAAAAATACATAAATACATAAAATTAAGATTTAGCTTTTACTAAAACAATTGCAAATATATGAATTCCTTATGATATCTAATGATATCACTTGTAATTGTATAATGGAAAACACATTTACGAGACCTTGAACTCGCATCCTGAATCGTTCAAATGCATTATCAATTTCCTTTATATTGCTTAGATATACCGGAGGATATTCACTGTCTTATATAGTTGTAATATAATCATCAAACGGCTGGCCATTAGCTATAATTTTGTCGAGTGACGGATGGTTGTAACAATTGTCATCCACTCCATTAAAAAACCATCGTCACATTTGAAATCTGGCAGAGAATCAACTGGAATGTTAGATTAATCTCTACATATTAAATGCTAACTATTCGTATTAACCAAACCGAAGTGTTCATATTAACTGAACCATAGTTTCTAGATTCCATATATGACGGATGTTATTCATAACAGACATGATTCAGTGGGTATTGTTGTGGTAGTATTAGCAGTTTACATAAATATCAAAGAGTAAATTGCATTCGAGTGTACAGTTCACGCGGTGGGGTTGTTGGTTTTCTCGCACCCTGCCCGTGATCGATTCTCACCATTGTAGCGCTGTGCAGCTATCATCATACAGTTATATGTCGGTGTTATGTGATTGATATGACTGATGCATATATATAAATATTAAACAATAAGCTTAATATAACAGCTTCTTCAAAAGACTAGCCCCACTTTTTAAAATATATTAAAGAGTAAATTCCTGACCATTTAAGTATAACATCCATTTATACATTATATTTGGAAGGTTAAAAAATTGTTTACTATATTTTATGGATATGTATAATAGTCCATTAACATAGGAATAAGGAAATATTGATAATTAAATTTTAGCTCGACGCGGAAGCAAGTCATACGACAACATTTTATATGACACTGAATTATTATTTGGAAGGTTAAAAAATTGTTTACTATATTTTATGGATATGTATAATAGTCCGTTAACATAGGAATAAGGAAATATTGATAATTAAATTTTAGCTCGACGCGGGAAGCAAGCGACAACAGTTTATATCACAATGAATTATTATTTTAGAATAAGATATGGAAGCAGGAGATAGGGAGTGAAAGTACTTTTATTAATCATAAAAGTGAAAATTATTTGAATTATAAATTTATTATTTAATTAATAAATAAATATAATTATGTAGTTATATAAATTAAAATGTTGATAAATGTTGTAAACATTAATTTATTATAAATATAAAATACTATTATATGATATTTTAATAATAATTATCATTTTATTTAAATTATTATTATATTAATATAATATATATATATATAATAACGGGGAAAATTATATTCATTTATAAAGGAAAGTTTTAATTTGTAATAAGGTTTTTTTAACAATATAATAGACTTATCTTATAGATTATCAATACAATATGAGGTATTTTTCAATTAGCCAATTTAATTAAAAGTGAAAAACCAATATAAACTTTGAAGATAAACCTCAACTTTTAATGTGTATATATTATTATGAATGTTCTAAAATATTCTAGGGAGATTAAATTTTTACCATTCATTTAATAATTATTAATATATTAAATTAAAATTCTGAAAGCCAGTTCTAAAATAAACATGCCTATCTACATAATTACTTTATGATATTAAATTACTTTGAGTCATATCATATAAATTAAGTCATTGTTAATGAAATAAATGTTATTTGTCTTTTCTGGTGGAAACGATTCAAAACAAAAACGTATTTGTTGTAGTATAACCAACCCCCAAATTTGCCTTGAAAATAATGAAAATTTAGACAAGATTTTAACTTTATGATATTAAATTACTTGAGCCGTAATATATAAATTAAGTCATTGTTAATGAAATAAATGATATTTTTCTTTTTTGGTGGAAACTATTCAAAACAAAAACGTATTTGTTGTAGTCTAACTAACCTCCAAATTTGCCTTGAAAATTGAAAATAATGAAAATTTAGACCAGATTTTAACTTTATGATATTAAATTACTTGAGTCATAATATATAAACTAAGTCATTGTTAATGAAATAAATGTTATTTGTCTTTTTTGGTGGAAACCATACAAAACTAGAACGTAAAGTATTTTTGCTTTTGTCTTATTCGTATTTTTGTTTTTGTCTTAGTTTAACCAACCTGCAAATTTGCGTTGAAAATAATGAAAATTCGGACAAGATTTTAAAGTGCTTTTGTTTTTAAATATAAATCTTAGATTTTTATTAGTCATAAATATTTCTTACTATCTTCATTTCAAATTAATAAAAAATTATATAAAATAAAATAATAAAAAACAACATTTATTCTAGATTTATAGAAGCCAATTGTATGTCTAAATTAATCCAAGACAAAATTTAGGATAGTTTATATCAATTATGGTTGGGCTATAATGGTGTTTTATAATTTTTTATACAATTTTACAATCTAAATTAATACGAAAAGTAAATACCATTTTATTATCCTTGCCATAGGCTTGGGATATTGCATTCACTTTGTGGTCAAATCTATATTAGTTTAGGGTTGGCTAAAAATATTTATAAATTTTCCATAGTTTTACTTTACAAATTGAAATTTAATATTTTTTTACAATATTTTAATTTAATTTTGTACGATCTGATTGGCCATCAGATTCAACATGTTATTGCTCAATGCATAATTAATGAGCGAAAAGTACAAAGGTCTTATCAATTAATAAGCAAGAGGTACAAAGGTCTTATGATAAATTTGTATTCCTATCCTAATAAAATAATAAGTAGGAGAGTAAAAGTAGACTGTAAAACATAATACTCATTGTCACAAACCTCACAAATCACATTTAATAATATTTTTCTTGGTAAAAAAATATCACATGCAATTATAATGATATTGTGCCTTCTTTCCATCTAACATCCCCGACCTAATCAAAGTTAGATTAATATAAACAACAACAATTAGATTAAGATAAACAACAACTTAGACTTATTGCATTTTTGTCAATTAAAATTTTTGACTTTGGCGAGCAACTTATAATATGTGAAGTATGAATTCTTTTGGGAAATTGGGCTCCACATGCATGAATTAAATGGTCTTTTCAGATAATTTCATTAAAAATAAAATCAACATCAATGCTTTATATTTCATTATTTTATATTATATTATTTGAGAAATTAATTTAAAACTAAATTTATGTCAAGTATATTTCACACTTACATAAATGGCATTAATCATTTGAAAACATTTTCACAAGAAATCACATTGGTAGATTTAGGCTGAGGCATTTCAAGCTAACCTGTGTGGTTCTGACATGTGTTTGGAATATCTTCTTGGTTGTTGATGCCCATTGCTAAGAAGCGATCCATCGAAGATGAATCTTTTTTCTTGCAGGACGTTTGTTTCTGAAGCATCTGTGTGAAGAATGACTGGTTTTATGACAGTGCTTACATGGATGAAGATCAAAATGGTGATCTTTCAGATGGCCAACTCGGTCACAGTGTTGGCGTTTTACAATCTGTGGTTGTTGTTGTTGTTGTGGAAGAAGGATAGAATCTGAAACAGTTGGAGGTGAACTGTCATGAGAAGCAGGTGAACTGTCATGAATAAATCCAGTACTTTGAAACTGAATGGGCTTTGAGTAGTCTAGAATATGAAAGGACAAGTCCTTGTCATATCCAAGACCAGTTTTGTGCTTGTTGTGGACAAGCTATTCCCAAGGCCTGATGATGGGCTTGGGAAGAGCAGACTAAGTTTCCGCATCTGCATGTACAACTGCTACTTTATTTGAATGAATGGTAACATTATTGACTTGCTGTTGATGGGTGGTTGTCTCAATGTTCTGAACAGAAACAGATTCAGAATGATGACTCCACTGCTGTAATTCTTCTTGTTGTAGCTGAGATTCAAGCTGCAAAAAATCGATCTTTTGCCTGTGCATTTTGTAGACATGTCTGAATTTCTGAGAGAGATCCTTTGCTGATTTGTAATGTGTCATCAACAGTAGATTGTATAAGGGTTTTCATGAACTCTAATACTTCACTGATTCTGGCCATTTTTCTTCAATGCCAGATTTACACCTTAAAAATTGATCACAATTATTACTTAATGCAGAAAAGTAATATCCACTCACAGTACACAGCAATATCTTGTATAAATGTGCAGCAAATGAATCAGGGAACCAATGCATATATATATGGACAGAAACTATAATGGGTTTTAAATACAATGCCACAATTGGGGCAGCAGCAACTGCAAACTTGCTTGGATCCTTCAAGTACTCCTTCAAAAATGATGGCTATCAAAACTTCAATAATTGTAACACCATGTCATGGGCATTGGAATGAATCTCTAGCATGTTGAAACAGCAGTGATAGACCTCCTTACATGTCCAAATACTTAGCAAATTGTATAGTGCTGGTCATATATACCATAACATTTTACCATGACCTTTCAAGAGCCTTCCAACTATGCACAGTTTCAGGAAAACCTCCAGGAGATTAGAGAATACTCGCCCCATTCAAGCATATGTGCAAAATTTATACTTTTCACAGGATCAACCAATAACAGCATTATTACCACCGCATCGACCAAAGGAAGTTCATCTGCTTACAATGTGACTTGATCAACTATGAATTGCACCTTTAATTATACCAAAACAGCATATGTAAAATAATATGGGCAAATAAATGGTTTCATATCAGAATCGAACCATAATCTAGTAAGGCTCGACTTCTTCATTCAACATTTCCTCACCAAACTTCTCCATTCTCGTTTCCACATAGAACCAATGACTTATTGTATTAAACATAAATCGATACCACTATTTAATTTATTTATAAACAACACTCTGTGTCTCTTCATACATACCAGTCATGAATTCAACTACGCTTTCTCTTATACCCAATTTCCACATCATTTTCTCATTCTGCCTTTACACTGCATGTAGACTTGGCAAACCGTTCCAATCTCCTTACGCAGAACAGTTACACAAAGATCCTTCAATTGATTTCCTTGTCCAACGTTGTCCAATCGAATTCCATTCGATTATATACCATCAGGTCTTCAACACTATTGAAGTCCTTCAAACGCTCTTCTGATATTTCTTTAACGTTGTAATTCGACTTTGCCAGAGTGTATTTCTTCAGAGCCTTCAATTCAATGACTTTTCCAGCTTGTTAACTTATGTTCCTCCTCTGCAATTCCAAATGTCAATTCACTGTATACAGAAATCGAATTATTAAACTGATCACCTCTGTATAGATTATTGTGAATGTCAGACAAAAATGGATTCAATCGATTTGACTTCAAGAACAAGTTTGAGGCACGCTTATATATTTTCCAGGAGATATAACACTGAAAGTCTAAATGAGGCCACTTTTAGAGGCATTTGAATGTTTTCACGATGTTCCATCAACATCAATAGCCTTTCCTCTTGGAAGATATAACGATCATCTTATTCTGTACGCTATAATGCTCACGTAGTTCGATATCAAACCAACAAAGAACCCACTCATAATCGCTTCAAAAAAATGCCAAAACTTGACTAAGGTGCCACGATAGCACAAGGCTTTTATATAGCTTCAATATAAAATGTCAATGTTGTTCACATTCAACAAATATATCCATCCGCTTTAAGAAAAGAGAGCATCCAATTCTTACCAGGAAGGCCAACGGCACACTGGAAGCAGCCTAGTAGTTGAGAAACATTGCATCTGTATAAGAGTTTTAATGGGCTGCAAATAGGTCACATACATAAATACACTACTCCATCAAGACGGGGAGAGCACTTCAAAGTAATGGCTCACGATGCGTAGTCTAACATGAAGAGAAAACACTTTCATGCAGTTACACTCTTTTTTTCAACAAAAGTATATATATACTAATCTCCAAGCTTGGCATATATTTAAGGCTCAGTTCCCCCTTTCGTGACTTAATTGTCAGCTCTCCAGATTATAGATTCTAAACACCAATGCAATAGGAGAGAGATGATTGGAATTGGATATCTCAATGTTGAGAATTCACACATATGTAAAGAGCTGATTCCAGTGCGTTACCACTGCCTCAGGAATTTGAAACGACATATCAATTCAAAAGCTGTGTTAAAATGGGACAGCATTACCATTTAATACCATTCAATAAAATGTTGATACCATTCGCATTCAACATATACTATATTCAATACTATTCAATACCACATCGTTAATACGCATTCAGGCCAGGAGTTGTCTCCCACGTAGAGATACCATTCGCATCTCTACAAAATTGACTAAAACCAACAGTGAAGCAAAACATATATAAAGAGTGATGTAATTTTGTACCGGCCTAAGTTGTCACTCTCAATTCAATACCATTCAAATGATTTTAAATGACTTTTAAAAAGACCGCAGACGTTGTATAGTTCAACGCAGATACCAAAGCGGTGTATACCAAAATAAAACCGCAGATCCCCTTCAACGCATACAACGCATTCAAATGGAAACCATTCAACAATTCAAACGCATTCAACATAGATACCATGTCAAACACACGGCGTTAATATTCAACACTATTCAAATGCACAGCGTTAATATTCAACAGCCATTTAATAATGATACCAACACAGTGTTAAAAATCTGGGTCTCCCTCCTCAGGTCAGGTGTCAAAAATTCGTAAGTCTTTAAGAGACACTCAAAGGTTGCCAGGAGCTGGAAAACTTCGGACTTTCATCGATGGTGGCGTATCTCTGCAGTGGCACCCAGGTATTGAAAGCAGAATACAAGAAATGACAGTCATCGGCGCTAAAACAAGAAATGGCAGTGCTATAAAAATTGACAGTATGGACAGATGTGCAGCGTTAGCAAAGGCAGGTTATCTCAGGACAAAGGGGAATAAGGCAGAGGCGTTGAGGACAATGCTTAGGTCAGAACGACAGAGGACAATGATGTCAGTCATCAACGGATTTCAGGCAGAATATTCTTAGGACAAAGCACATGCAGTGTCAGGAGCAGCTAATTATATGGAGGAGCAGCGCAGGCATTGTCAGCGGTATGGAGGCACTTCTATATGGAGAGCAGACACCAGCAGCAGTATAATCAGGTTGCAGCTAAAATTGAGCTGAAGAAATATTCATGAATTTCATGGCAGAAATAAACTGCACAGAAAGGCCATAAACAAATGGCTCAAATTAATTATGCAGGGCAAGAATACGCCTGCTCTGATACCATGTGAAACACACATGGGCAGCAAGAACAATATGAAAGATAATCAGGAGAGTACAATTTTTATTAAAAAATGATTTACATTTATAGTACAATATGTGACCGTTGGGTTTCACATCCCAAGGTCTCTTGGACTCCTTTTGTCCATTCGGCTTCCACACTAACCCATTGAGGATTAGGTGTCCAACAATGAAAAATTAGATCATACCCAAAAGATAAATAGGGAAATAAGACCTCAGAACGGCTATAGGGGAAACACTAGAAATAATTATTATTAATAAAATCAAATTAAATATTAACTCAAATATATAATTATATAAAACTAACAAGACCCAAAATATATAAATAAAAATAATTAAACAAAAGATTATAACC
>APFE031578582.1:16561-32830 GCA_000404065.3 Pinus taeda
CATTTCTTCCAACTATCAAGAAAACTATATAATATGTATAATTTATTTCCCAACCTAAAAAGGAACATTTTATATTTAAGTTCAGAAAAAAGGTGATGTATCAAAAAGCCTGTAGGTTGATGTTATTTATATCATGAAATAACATAAATATACATAGATATATCTCACATCTCTCACATATATATAATTTCTAAGATATAATATTTTATTGGTATATAAATTATTTTTTAAAATTCCAAATTTGACTCGACTAAATTGTAACCAATATGATATATTTAAATGTTTTTCATTTAACAAAATCAATTTTGTTAGGAGGGAGATGAAAAATGGAAAGGAGAGTTCTCCAAAATTTATACACCGCTTAGATTGTTTTAACATTTCGTTTAAAGTTTTGCATATGATATTGATTTTAGTGTTAATCTAAAAATCTTAAATAAATTAAATAACTATATTGACTTTTTTTTATAAAGTTAGGTTTTTATATTATGATTAAACTTATATAGTAGAATATTGTTAAATATTAGTTTGTAATTTAGAAAATTAGACCAATAATATAAGTTCAAATTTTTTTTGTTAAATTAGTGTGGATAATCATATTGTTTTTTAAATTGAAATTACAATTAGAAATTAATAGAAAACATAAATTGATGATCATGAACATGACTGCTCTATGAATTGTGTTACTCATAAGAGTACTTGTTCGCTTATTTATACTTGAGGTGAGTCCACTGGAATAGGTGGTTTTTGCTCACTATCACTTTTTGAAGAAGAGAGATCATAATTTACCAATGTCTTTGCTAGCCTTGAGACTTTCTTTATTAATCCCATCAACTTTGTCCATGGTTTCAGCCATGCAAATTAGCAATTCCTATTGAGTGTCATATCTATCAGTAAGTACTCTCCCATCAGAGTTTTAATATGCAAATAAAGGTCAATTGTCTACATCTATGATGAGGAGGGTGCCCTAATTAAATCTTCCTACATTGGGAATCCATTCCCTAGTTTCTATGTCAACTTTTCCATTAGGTATAAACCTACTCTACTAGATTTAGTCTTCCACTTCAGAGATTGCTCTCTAAACCACTTCAGGAATGATAATTCTTTACCTATCCATGGTGGCACGTGTATTTGTTTGGGCTCAAGTTTGACCTATAAAAGGGAGGAGGGGAGATGGAGGCATGGGAGGGACCTGAGAAATGAGCATTATTTTTTTCCTCTATGATGCGAGGAAGAAAAGTAGCATCTTTCCATGTGGTCAAGTAACAAGAGAAACCTAATCTAAGAAATGAATCATAGGGGAAGGTGTATAAACATATACCAAAATAGTGAGGAGGGTGTTGTAGTGGCTACAACCACCCTCCAAATTTTTTCCTATGCTTTGTTTTGGAGCCTCCCTTCTAAATCAAAGCAGCTCATCTCACAATGATCCAAGTACTTGTGCTTTGATTGAGCCTCATCCTTTGCATCTTAGGTTGTGTTTACTTACTTGGTTTAATGTCTAACCCACAAGACAATCTCTTGACTTGGTTTCCATCCAGTTCCAGGCTTGCCTTAGAGAACTACGCAATCCTTGAGGGCAACTAGCCTTGCTCTTGGAAATTGAACTGTCCAAGATGAAAGTGAGCCTTGAGCTCAAGAATTACACAATTCTAGTTGACAGTCATTGTTCAACTAGGAAATTGCACAGAGCATGAGAGACAACCTGGAGCCACTCAACCTAGAAATTGCGCAAAATCCTTTCTACTCAGAAGCTACCTAGAGCATGAACTAGAGAGTTGTCCGGTTCCTCCCAAAACTGCCCAATCTCTCTGGGAAATGCATGGTAGCTTTTCCTGAAAAAGAAAAAAGAAAAAAGTGAAAAAACAACCCTAAAAAATAGGGATATATTTTTAGAAGCCTGAAGGAGGCACTTAAGTTATTTTGGAAACTGCAACCAGGTGTCACGTTTTCCTTGATTTTGGTCTTCGCATCATAAACCCTAAATTGATCAAACATCTTTAATCGATGTTGCTAGAGCTCATTTTCACATTCAATCTTGGAGCTTTGGCATTCTCGAGGAGATCAAGGAACCTTTGGTGCAATCATCGTCGCTTTTATGGGCAAGTTTTGCTTTTCTAGTCGTTTGTTGCTTTTTTTGTCGCTTTTGCTTGTTTAGGTTGTGAGAGTGTTGTTTCACTTGTTTCTTTGAGCGATTGTCATTGTTTTAACTTGTTTTAGATTGTAGAAGTGTTGTTTCAAATTTTGTATTGCCTTTCCAAAGTGTCGCATGCATTACCCTGTTTCTGCACTAATGGTCACTATTGTGACGACTCTCTTCACATGCTTCATTTTTCTTTAGTTTGATTGATTCTTGCACTTTTTTCACTTGCTTACATCATCGCTTAGTCAAATCTACACTCAGCATCACACCATCCTTCATATTTTCTCGATTTCACACTCCTGTTGGACAGATCTGGGTTCCCCTAGCCCAAATCACATATCTCCCTCCATGCACTACACATTCTGGGAGCTCAATGCCTCTGCCTTGGATTCTAGAATTACGTAGAGGCTTCGCTGGCCTGTCTCCTACTGTGCACTGCCCAATTCTAGGAGTCAGCCTCGCAGCTTGGCCACTGAGATTGTGCAATGCGTTGTCTCTCCCATCCCTGGCTCGAGACTGAACTGCGCATTGCACAATTCTAGTTAGCAAGCCTCCCCACTGATTTATCGAACTGCGCAATGCACAATTCCAATAGGCAGCCAATGACCTTTGTGAACCAGAATTGTGCAGTCTATCCCATCATGAGCCTGGATTGTTTCTTGGTCTTGTATTGAAGTTTATTTTGGTTTTAATCTAACATTTTCCTGCCATGAGTGTCCTCTTTGTCTTCATGTACAACAGTTGTTGAGAATCTCTCTAGCAGCTACAGTTAACATGGCCTACAAGAGAGCTACATCAAAAGAAACCATTGAGATAAGTACTGGGAAGCAGTTGAGCAAACGTCAGTTAATCTACCAGTTTATGCAGACACTCAGCTATTTGTTTAGAAGGGTACAACATTAACATGGAAAAAAATTAAGGATACTTTTGTAGAGGACTTCAAGAAAGACTTAGAGGATCGATAGGTTTACCTCAACCCCCACTGGTTAAGATGATACAAGGTTGCATGAAGGTACCCCGTCTTCCCATGTGTGGACATTATCAGATGGATTGTATCACACACAGATTTAGAGACTATGACATTAAGGAGTGCTAGCGGGATAGAGCTTGCCACTTTCAGGGCAGACAACATTCAAGAGATGTATCATTTACCTCAGCCGGTGAAGCACATGGATTCATTTTTCTATGCTACCCACAAATTTGTGAGCACCAAAACATCATCAAGTGATGGGTGAAAGAGCCGTCAAAGTTTAGATAGAAAACTAATCATGTTGACAAGTCAAAGTCTCTGAGGAAGGCTTATTAGATCTTGATATGTTTTCATGCAGAATATACGGTCAAGAGAACAAATAAACCTTTCTTGAAGGTTGGGTAGTCATGCTGGACCAGTTGGTAAGTGATGGGAAGCCATTCAATTGGTTAGACTTGTTGGTTCATTTGTTGAAGATCTATGTGACTAATGCTCAGATTTTGCCTAAGAATTAGAAAGCGAGATTCTACATGTCCACATACTTACTTGATGCAATTTGTGCCTAGCAACAGTTTCGTGGCATGAGCTGGACATGGAAACCTAAGGAGACCATCATCAATGTTTATTGAAAGTTTCTTTCTTGTTGTAAATATTGAGGAGTGATGGAAAAGCTAATTGACCATTTCATCATCTCGTTGTACAACCTAATCATAGAGCAGGATCCACCTTACATGTCCCGAGAGGAAATGGTGGCAATAGTGAACATCACAAATTGGTATGCCTCACTAGGTGGTACCTTCATCAAAGTGTATGGCGGAGAGAAGTCTCTGCAACTTCTTCCAAGGTATGCCACTAACAAGTTGGTCATACAAGAGGTCTCATATCACCTCTCCATAGGGTTGTCAGTAGCACTGCATAGGAAGAAGAAGGCACCATGGCCCACCCTTACTTTACAGATCGGGTTGCACGATCTTAAGAGGTTGAAGGATGCACATGCCAAAGCTAAGGAGATATTAAGATTCAAGTTTAGCACCAAATACTTCAAACCATATGATCCTCACGATATTTGCAAGGACCACTATGTGAGAGTGCACTTTCCATGGATCCATGGGACATTTCAATGGCATGAGAAGGACCCTTGGAGGTATTGCTAAAATGCCTTCAAAATTCATGAGCCGACCAATATAGCAACAAATTAGAAAGTTTCTCTACATACAACATCATCATAGGAAGCAACAAAAATAACAACAATAGGCAGCAATCCAGCATAGGACAAGGGCAAGAGGAATATTTCTGAGAACCCAGAGGTAGAGCAAAGATACAAGATGAGGGTAGATCCTATCACAGAGAAATCAACTTTAGCAGTGCATGCAAAGAGGAAGTAGCAGATAAAGAGAGCAGAGTGAAGGAAGAGAGAAAAGCAGAGGCTATCGAAAGTAAAACTAAAGTTGCAGGAGATGGTGAATAAGTTGAAGGAAGAAGAGGAGCTGAGGAGGAAATAAAGAGAGGAGAAGCATAAATAGGAAGAAAACAAAGGCAAGTCGTGATGAAAGAAAAAACAACACCCATACAGGTTGAGGAGCCAGAATAGCCAACAACGAAAGAAGAGGGTAAACAGATGCAAGATCGAGAGCTTGCTCAGAAGATCAAAAAACTAATTGAAGTGATAGATATGGAGTTGGAGGAGGAACCAGAGAACAAAGACACTGACCTTATGCGGTGAGCACGAGAGGTCACCTCTCATTCTCCACCACCTCCAATGTCAGAACCAGTCCCAAGCGAGCAAGGAGAAGTTATTCTCCTTGAGGATGGTTTGGTAATGGATGTGTACAATCTATTAGTTTATGAGTTGCAAAAGAGGATTGTACAGGTGCATGGGAAGCACTTCCAAGATGATCACACATAACCTACATTCATCAAGGACAGGGTGATAGTGCCAGACATTAGAAAGCATCCAGATGCCCTTACTGATGCTACCTTTTCCTATGCATGATAAACAAGCTCAAACATTAAGTTCCTATTGGTCGAGAATGAAAAAATGGCAAAGAATTTTTGGCTATCAAGAAAGAGACAAAACAACTTCAAGTGTAGAGCTCAGTCTCCGTAATGGTAGAGATGAGGAAAACGATACTTGCTAAAGTATCAAGACTTGAATCCATGCAGAAGCTTTATGACAGATTTGTCACCATGCATAAATAAGTTGTCCATGTGCATGGCTTACATCAGTGGAGCAAAGAGTTTGTTCAAACTCTCAAGAACATAGATTCTTCCATCACCCATGTGCAAGAGTGGACAATGTGATACAAAGAGGCCCCGCTTCACTTTCTAAAGAATATGAAGCCATAGGCAGAGATGGAGAAAGGAAATGTCTAAATGTTGATCCAGAAATATGAGCATTACACCCCATTCGTTAGCAGCATAAAAGCCTTATATGCATGGTTGTACAAGAGTTGGTATGTCATGGTGAGAATGCACATGATCCTGTCAATCAGTTCCCTCACCACGTCTAGACCCAAGAACCAAATTTAGCTACAGATTGATGGCTACATGGAGCAGCTAAGGCAAAAGGCCTTCAGGGATGAATTGGAGCTGAGCACACATAACTTACAGAAGTACATTGGTCATCTTGTCATTGTCAACAACATGCTACACATTCTTTAGGATGAGTTGGATACAGGTTCCAAGACCATATACTAGGATTCTATGGAGGCAAGATTTCACTACCAGAAAGACACCATCAAGCAGTTTGGGGACATCATTACACAGTACCAAGATTGGCATCAATATGTGACTGAAAAGCACTAAGTGGATGTTTTTGAGTTAGTCCTCCTCCAAACTTCGGATTCATAATGTTTTGTCTTATTAGGTTGTCTCTAGCCTATTTTGTCTTACATGGGTACATGTGGAAAATGTAATATTATTTGTAAACATGTTGTGAGTGAAATTCCAAGTGTCATTAGTGGAATATGAAAGGTAATCATGTTATGTAATGAGTTATTTGTAAAGAAGTTGAAGAGTCATGAGGAAATTCAAAGAGTCACAGAGGGAAATGTCAAGGGTCACCCCACCCTTTGTTATAAATAGAACCTCATAACTCATAGAATGGGCTTTTTGGAGCCAAGATTTTGGCTAGGCTTAGGCTTATAAAATGCCTGGGAGGATCATGACGAGCCTTGGCTTCTCCACAACGTAGAGTGAGTGCACTTCTTTGGAGGATAAGGTTTCTTGACTGTAATGTTCCACTATTAGGCCTAGTGATTGTCAATGGTGTATGTGTGGATGGAACTTTCACTTATTATAATAATATCAAAGCCAACATGCTTTCATGCATATGTTGTTATTATAGTTGGACTATTTTGGTTTCTTTAGCAATGTATGTTATTTAACTTACACATTTTCTTATGAACTAATTTGTATGCAATTGTACAAATCCTTTTGAATGTGTGTAGTTGGATTAACTCATCACTTTAATTTGTGGACTATTCTACATTTTAGCTTTTTAATTTCATTCTCCTCATGTGTTCCTTTCAAGCTACATACTATTACAGGTTTCTAGGGGACACACTTCATTTTCCCTTTCGTGTGTTAGAACCCCCATGCATCGCACTTGACTCTCCGCAGGGTCACGTACTTTCTCTCACCCAAAGTTATCTTACTTACCTCTACACGCTACTGCAGTCAAGGTATTACACTACCACCCACTGTTGGGACAACTACTCCAAACGGTTTGAGGTCTAGTTGGGACATCATATCGAGGAGATCCCTTGAATGTTGGTGGGTCCACCACATCAACATTTCCGGCGCTAGAAGGAGGGTGAGATGACAAGCTAAGCCCTTGAAGTCTGATTTGAATTTCTACACATCTTTCATGACTTTTTTCCAAATCACAACCCTGACATGTTCCTCTAACTTTGTTGATTTCAATGTGTTGGTGAGTGTTTTAGATGACTTGTCCAAATATAAGTTCGATGGCGATAACATAACACCCTTCTTCAGGTTGACCATTTCCTTTGTTAGCTTATGTGATAAGCATGATGTCCCCTTGGATGACATTTCCTGTGGGTTGTTCTTTTTCACGTTTGAAGGGCACATAAAGAAATGGTGTCACACATTGCCTGCAGCCTCTATAAACTCTTTTGATCACATGTTCAAAGAATTATGTTATACTTTCATTATGTATGACTGCAAAGCACATAATAAAAAAAATTAAAATTGTGAAAATCACCTGATGAATCTCTTGAGCATTTTCACGATCGTTTTCTTCATTACTATTATACATTTCCTGAAGATGAAGTTGACTAGAAATTTTTGGAGGAAATATTTTAGTATCTTGTTCACATTTATGAGAATCCACACGAGTTATACTCTTTCAAGCATCTCCCAACATACCTCGGTGTTAGAACTTCTAAATCAGAGTTAGACAAGGTTTATCTCCCAAGTGACCCATCATCCCCTTCTCGTCAAATAGCTCTAGATCTACAGGTCAAGGTGGGAGAAGTTGAGCATCCACTTTTTGATATGTCACAATCTCCTCCTACCCCGCTTGCTCAGGATTTTTGCGCAAATTTGGCTGGCAAGCCCAATGGTTGTCATGTGGTTGCATCTCTGTAGTCTCTGTCCTTCGGTTCCTTTGAACCTCCAGATTATGGTGTGTTGTGTTCATCCATCTTAGATCTCACAAGTGATGTTCATGAAGATCAAGTTTTGGATGGATTTTGTGTTGAGAAACCAACTTGAGCTATCATTTTTTATGAGTATGTGTGGGAGTCTGAACAAGAATCTGCAGTGAAGGATGACCTCCTTCTGTCTACACCTCATCCACTTTATCCCGGCATCTTCTACGATTATGCTATTACTGTTCCATCTTGTGAAAGTTCACTTCTAGATTTTCTATTCCCAATCATTTGCAGAACATGTGGGATGCCATTTCTTCATTTGATTGCGAAGAGGACAATCTCTCTTCCTAGATCCTCCCAATCTCTCATCTTACATTTTTGGAAACATAGAGGGTGAAACTTATCATTTTTCATCATCCCCTCTTTATGATTCGTCTGATAATGAGGATGTCACTGTCCATCATCTTGAATTTTCTGATCATGGTTGTCTTGGTCTTTTCTTTCATTCATCTGATCACAGTTATGATTTGTATATCGTTGATCTTTCTAAGCCATTGGTCTTTAATGATCCATCTCATGAATTGGAAACTCCACAAGTTGTCGAGGCACTTCAGCCTAAGCTGATGGTTATGTCAAGTACTCATAGCCTTGAGGTTAGTTCCACCTTTGATCAGAAACCTATTGAATCTTTCTAGGCTTCTCATCAATATATTGTTTACATTGAAGATCAATCTATTTTATAGTTTTCACATCCTCCATTAAAATCACACGATCATGTTGCTCATGCATTGGAGGAGTCATAGGTAGAAAGCATTGTTGTAAAACACTTTTTTCTTCTTTCTTTATGTTTTCCCGCCTTCATAGTTTGAAGGTGTGTACATGGTTTTCTTCCACGAGCAATGTGATAGGACACCATCATACGTCTACAGAGTGTCTTTCATGTGATTTCCATCTTACTTTTATGTGGATGCATTCAAGCTTCTAACATTTTGGTTTACATTGTTGTATCTTTCTTTCTTGATTTTCTTGCATATCTTTCTTGTCAATCATGTTGTCGCCTACATGGGCCAACCAATGCGCTGGTGGCTGCATTGGAAGTATCACTTTATGTGAGTTATCCTATGATCTACTTAGGTTAGGAGTAGGAGTAGTATTTTATTTCTTTTTGTGTTTCTTGATTTTCTTAATTTGTTTTTCTTTGTCTTACTTCTACCCTTTTTTCACTTCTTGTTGCACCCATAGGTTAGTTCCACATGAAACTGTGTTTGACCTCTTAGACAAGCAGGGTGAAACCCAAGAGGAAGTTGTACAACTATCAACACTTGGTTCTCTATTTACTCCTTATCCTTATGAGAATATTTCATTTCTTCTAGTCAATGATACCCTAATGGAAAATACATTCCTTTTAGAGAGAGTCATGGTGAAATCATGATGCTTGCACTCTTAACTAGTACTGCCTACTCTAATCGGTTTTCTATATTCAATTAACCCTTGTCAACTCATTCAAGTAGAGTAAAGAGAGGGGGAAAACCTTAACAAGTATGTTAGAGGTATATATAAATATCCTTCTTTGAAGGGACAACCTCTGCTGCTCTCAATAAGTCGGGATCCCTCTTCCGCCTCATGAAATAAATAATTGCCTATGCACAATTCTTTGAAATGAAAAAAAAATTAAAAATGAAATAAAAGGCGAAAGAAAAGAAATTCTTCCTAAGTAGAGAGGTGAAGCAAGTAACTCCATCGGGGTACCATCTAGGCTTGTTGGCAGCAGAGCAATCTTGTGTTCCTGAAATGACTCCACTAGGGTATTGTCTAGGCCTGTTGGCAGCAGAGCAACACTAGAGATGAAAGTAAAACTATGACAGTCTATATTACTTTTGGATTTATATACCCCTCATCCCCAATTGAAACAAATCTGTTTGATTTCTCTTGGTATGTGTGTTGCCGATAAAGAAAATGGTAGTGACTACATCTTTAACTCAAGCTAGTGAAGAAGCCACGATAATTGAAGAGCTAAACAATACTTTCGGAAGAGTTAAACTCGCTTTCCAGGAGGCAAGGTCCATATAGAGAGCTGGAGTTATACCAGTGTGTCTCTAATGTTTTAGTGGCTATAAACACCCTCCAATATTTTTCCTATGTTTTGTTTTGGATCCATCCTTCTAAATGAAGCAACTCATCTCACGATGATCCAAGTACTTGTGCTTTGATTTAGCCTCATCATTTTCATCTTGGGTTGTGTTTGCTTACTTGGTTTATTGTCTAACCCACAAGTCGATCTCTTGACTTGGTTCCATCCAATTTTGAGCTTGCCTTACAGAACTGCTCAATCCTTAAGGGAAACCAGCCTTGCTCTCAAGAATTATGTAGACCAAACTAATAGTAAGCCTTGAGATCAAGAATTGCGCAGTGGTAGTTTACAATGAAAATTTAGTTGGGATATTGTGCAGAGCATGAGAGACATCCCAAAGCCACTCAACCTAGAAATTATGTAGAATCCTTTCTTCTCAGAAGCTGCCAACGCATGAACCAGAGAGGTGCCCGGTTCCTCCCAAAACTACGTAATCTCTCCAGGAAATGTACGACATCTTTTCCCGAAAAAGAAAAAAGAAAAAAAGTGAAAAATCATCCTTAAAAAATACGGATCTATTTTTAGCAACTCGAAGGAGGCACTTGAGTTATTTTGGAAACTACTGCCAAGTGTTGCTCTTTCCTTGATTTTTTGCCTGTGTGATAAACCCTAAATTCACCAAATATATTTAATGAACACTGGAATATCTCATTTCACATTCGATCTTGGAGCTGTAGCATTCCCGAGGAGATCAAGGAACCTTCAATACGATCATCATCGCTTTTCCGAGTAAGTTTTTCTTTTCTAGTCTTTTGTTGCTTTTTCTTGTTTAGATTGTGAGGGTGTTATGTCACTTGTTTCTTTGAACTAATTCCAGTGTTTTAACTTGTTTTACCTTGTAGAAGTGATGTTTCAAGTTTTTCATTATCTTTCCCAAGTGTCGCATGCATTACCTTGTTTTTGCACTAATGGTCATCGTTATGGTGACTCTCTTCACATGCTTCATTTCCCTTCAATTTGCTTGATTCTTGCACTTGTGTCATTTGCATGCATAATCATTTAGTTAGATCTGCACTCAACATCACAACATCCTTCAAATATTCTCAATTTCACACTCCCCTTGGGTAGATATGGGCTCCCCTTGCCCTGATCTTATATCTCCTTTCATGCATTGTGCATTCTGGGAGCTCAAGGCCTCTTTAGCTTCTAGAATTACACAAAGGTCACCCTTACCTGGCTCCAATTGCTCATTGTGCAGTTCCAAGAGCCAGCTTCCCGGCTTGGCCATTGAGATTACGCACTGCACAGTCCCTCACAGCCATGTTCCAAGAAGTAATTGTGCATTGCGAAGTTCTAGTTAGCAAACGTCCCCATTGATTGTTGGGACTATGCAATGCACAGTTCTAGCAGGCAGTCAGTGACCTTTGTGAACCAGAATTTCACATTTTGTCCCATGATGAGCCTAGTTTGTTGCTTGATCTTGTCTTGAAGTTTATTTTGGTTTTAAGCTAACATTTTCTGCCATAAGTGTCCTCTTTGTCTCGAGGTACAACATTTGTTGAGCATCTCTCTAGCAGTTACACTTAACATGGCCTCCAAGGGAGATACATCAAAGGAAAACATTGAGAGTAGTACTGGGAAAGTAGTTGAGCATACATTAATTAATCTACCAATTTATGAAGACACTCAGTTGTTCATTGAGAAGGGTACAAAATTAACAAGCCAACAAGTCAAGGACACTTTTGTAGAGGACTTCAAGGAATACTTAGAGGATTAGCAAGTTTACCTTAGCATCCATTGGTCAGGATTATACAAGGTTGCATGTAGGTACCCCATCTTCCCATGTGTGGACATTATTAGATGGATTATCTCACACAAAGATCTAGAGACTATGACATTGAGTAGTAGCAGCGGGATAGATCTTGCCACTTTTAGGGTAGAGAACTTTCAACAAATGTATCATTTACCTCAATCGATGAAGTACATGGATTCATTTCTTTATGCTACCCACAAAATTGTGAACACTAGATACATCATCGAGTATTGGGTGAAAGATTCATCAAATTCCAGACATACACCCAATCATGTTTACAAGATAAAGTCTCTTAGGAAGGCTTATCAGTTCTTGATAATCTTTGCATGTAGAATACAAGGTCAAGAGAACACAAAAACCTTTCTTGAAGGTTGGGTAGTTGTGTTGGACATGTTGGTGAATGATGGGAAGCCATTCAACTGGTCAGACTTGTTGGTTCATTAGTTGAAGATCCATGTGACTAATGCCCAAAATCTTCCTAAGAATGAGAAAACGAGATTCTACATGTTCACATACTTACTTGATGCAATTTGTGCCCAACAACATTTTCCTATCATGAGATGGACATGGACACCTAAGGAGACTATCATGAATGTTTATTGCAAGTTTCTTTCTGACTGCATCTGTTAAGGAGTGATGGCAAAGCTAACTAACCATTTCATCATCCTATTGTATAAGCTAATATTTGAGCATGATCCACCTTGCATGTCCCAAGAAGTAATGGAGGCAGTAGTGAACATCGCAAATTGGTATGCCTCAATAGGTTTCGCCTTCGTCATAATGTATGGTGGAGAGAAACCTCTGCATGTTTTACCAAGGTATGCCACAGAAAAGTTGGTCATGCAAGAGGTCTCATATCACCTCTCCATAGGGTTTTCAGCAGCACTGCATTGGAAGAAGAAGGCACCATGACCCACTCTTTCTTTGCAAATTGGATTGTATGATATTAAGAGCTTGAAGGATGTAAATGCCAAAGCTAAGGAGATATTAGGATTCGAGTTTGACACCAAAGACTTCAATCTGAATGATCCTCACAGTATTTGCAAGGACCACTATGCGAGAGTGTACTTTCCATGGATCCAGGGGACATTTCATTGGAATGAGGAGGACCCTTGGAGGTACTACTATCATGCCTTCAAACTCCACGAGTGGGTCAGTATAACAACAACTTGGAAAGATGTTCTATAGATAGCAGCAAGATAGGAAGAAACAACAACAATAGAAAGCAATTCAGCTCATGACAAGGGAAAGAGGAAGATTGTCAAGAACCCAGAGGTAGAGAAAACCTACAAGATGAGGGTAGATCCTATCATAGAGAAAGAAATTTTGGTAGCAGAGGCAAAGAGGGAGCAACGGATAAAGAGATTAGAGTGAAGGAAGGGAGAAAAGTAGAGGCTACAGGAAGTAGAGTTGAAGTTGTAGGAGACTAAGAAGAAATTGAAATAAGAATAAGAGATGAGGAGGAGATAAAGAGAAGAAAAGAAGAAAAAAGAAGAAGAACAAAGGCAAGACGAGATGACAGAGAAAACAACGCCCATATAGGATGAGGAGTCAAAGAAGCCATCTGAAAAAGAAGAGGGTGAACAGATGAAGGATCGGGAGCTTTCTCAGTTGATTGAGCAACTGATTGAAGTGATAGACGTGGAGTTGGAGCAAGAGCCACAAAACAAAAACATTGATCTTTAGCTACGAGCACCAGAGGTCACCTCTCAGTCTCCACCACCTTCAGTGGCAGAACCAGTCTCGAGCGAGAAAGGAGAAGTTGTTATCCTTAAGGATGATCCAGTCATGGATGTGTACAATCTATCATTTGATAAGTTGTAGAAGAGGATTGTAAATGTGCGGAGGAAGCACTTCCCAGATGATCACGCATCACCTACATTCATTAAGGAAAAGGTGATAGTGCCAAACATCGAAAATCATCCAGTTTCCCTTGCCTATGATACCTTGGTCTATGTAGGAGCAATGAGCTCAAATGTTAAGTTCCTGTTGGCCGACGATGAGCAAATAAAAAAGAAATTGTAGGCTGCCAGGCAAGAGGCGAAATAACTTCAAGTGCAGAGTGCAGTTTCCGCAATGGTAAAGATGAGGAAAGTGATACTCGTTGAATTATCAACACTTGAAGGTACCATGCAGAAGCTCTATGATGAATTTGTCACAGTGCATAAAGTAGTTTCCCATGTGCATGGCTTACAGCAGTAGAGCAAAGAGTTTGTTCAAACTCTCAGGAATATACATGATGTCATCGACCATGTGCAAGAGTGGAAAAAGATATACAAAGGGGCCCCACTTCACTTTCAAAAGAAGATGAAGCCACATGCAAAACTAGAGAAAGAAAAGGTTCAGATGTTGGTCCAGAACTATGACTAGCTTGCCCCATTCGTCAACAACATATAAGCCTCATATGTGTAGTTGTACAAGAGTTTGGATGTCATGGTGAGAACGCACATGATCCCATCAATCAGTTCCCCCACTAAGGCTAGACCCAAGAACCAAGTCTGGCTAGAGATAGATGGGTACATGGAGTAGTTAAGACGAGAGGCCACCATGGATGACTTGGAGATGAGCGCACATAACTTGCAGAAGTACATTGGTGCTCCTGTCATGGTCAACATCATGTAGCACATGCTTCAGGATGAGTTTGATACAGGTTCCAAGACCATATACTTGGATACTATGGAGGCAAGAGTCCACTATCAGAAAGACACCATCAAGTAGTTTGGGTACATCATCACAAAGTACCAAGTGTGGCATCTATAAGCGATTGGAAGCACCAAGTGGATGTTGCTGATTTGGTCTTCCCCCAAACTTCAGAGTCATAATGTTTTGTCTTATTAGGTTGTCTATACCCTATTCTGTCTTACATGGGTACATGTGGAAAGTGCAATATTATTTGTAAATATGTTTTAAGTGAAATTCCAAGTGTCATTAGTGGAATATGAAAGGTCATCATGTTATGTAATGAGTTATTTGTAATGAATTTGAAGAGTCGTGAGGAAAGTCAAAGAGTCACAAATAGGAATTTCAAGGGTCACCCCACCCTTTGTTATAAATAGAACTCATAACTCATAGAATGGGCTTTTGGGAGCCAAGATTTTGGCTAGGCTTAGGCTTAGAAAAGGCTTGGGAGTATTGTGATGAGCCTTGGCTTCTCCATAGCGTAGAGTGAGTATACTTCTTTGGAGGAGCAAGTGTTCTTGATTGTAGTGTTCCACTATTGGGGCTAGTGGTTGTCAATGGCATATGTATAGATGGAACATTCACTTATTATGATAATATGAAAGCCAACATACTTTCATGCATATGTTGCTATTGTAGTTGGACTATTATGGTTGCTTGAGCAATGCATGTTGTTTAACTTACACATTTTCTTATGAACTACTTTGTATGCAATTGTATGAATCATGTTGAATGCGTTTTTTGGATTAACCGATCACTTTAATTTGTGGACTATTATGTGTTTTAGCTTGTGATGTCATTCCACTTGTGTGTTCCTTTCAAGCTATGTACTATTACAGGCTTCTAAGGGGCACACTTCCCTTTCCCTTTTATGTGTTAGAACCCCCATGCATTACACTTGACTCTTTGTAGGATCACACAGTTGCTCTCACCCAAAGCTATCTTAGTTGTATGTGCTACCATGGTCAAGGCATTACACTACCACTGATTGTTGGGAATCTTACTCCAAACGGTTTGAGGTCTAGCTGGGACTTCATATCGGGGGGATCCATTGAATGTTGATGGGTCAAACACTGTTAATAAACAGATATTCACAGTGGAGTAGGAATAAAACCAGAGGGTTTGACCATCATAGGGAAAAAGAAGCCGGAAAATATATACAATATTTAAAACAAGAAGTCATGAACCCAAAGAGAAAGGCCAAGAGGGATAGATAGCTATGCATATGCTCAAGGTCTAGTTTGTAGCACCATAGAGTAGACTTCTCACGAGCTTAAAAGGCCTAATGAAGGAAGATAGAACTATAATATAATGAAACCATAATTTCTAAAAAATACCAACATTGTAACATTCACCAATGAGGAGAAGTTTAGGACAAAGATGAAAATTGTTGTTGACATGATAATTCTCCTCTACATCTAGAATGAGCTAGAATTTGTGCACTCTGAGATGACCAATTTCCAGCTAAAGACTATTATCACTCCTACATGTAGTGCTATCTCCATCGCCCTAATTAACATTTTTATATCAGATTCAAACTCTCTCTATCTTTAGGAATAATATTTCTACAAAAGCTAGAAGCTTCCCATAAAAATTGTGTATGTGGTGTGCCACGATCTACTATATAAACTTCAATCTACCTTCTCTTTGCATCTTTAGATTATCCAATATCATAATATGCCATCATCCATCCAATTTTTACCATAATGGTTGATGGGAAATCCTAATATTTGAGTGAAAAATAATTTATCCTTCTCTAAACTTCCCACCTAGCACCATCATCTCCAACCTCTCCCGCAAACGAATCGGATAAAGCTACACTTGTAGTTGTACCTTCTTCCCTAAAGTGTTATTTGATGGCTTCTCTACACCCCCTCGTTAATGGGATATACTCATATCAATGTATGGAGAGTTCCCTTTGTATATAATGTAAACTTGTTAAAAAAAATGTTTAATTGATTTGGTTTGAATGTGATATTA
>APFE031578587.1:0-15206 GCA_000404065.3 Pinus taeda
CCTAGCCTTTTACAATGCCAAAATTATAGTGAGCTCGGGAGGCTTCTCTCCAAGCTTTTTGAGCATAGAAATAAAATCTTAAATCAAAATAAATAATTTGTCTTTAGGTCCGATAGATCATTATTTGGTCTCATCGGACGTTAACCACCATCACCACCATTTTAATTAAAATTATTTAATAATGTCATCCATCAATTTGTAAACTTTACTTATATTCATTATAAATAAATTTTGAAAAAATGACATATTTATGTTTAAAATATATTATATTTTGTTTAAATTATATATATATATAATATATATATCAAATATGAGCTTAATTAGTATTTTAATTTCATTATCAAGTATTAAGAGATTCAAATTTTTTTATTACACAAATTATTTTCTTTGAGTTGTAAAATTGAAAAAAGATTTATAATCTTAGAAATTGATTATGTTATAAACATTCTTTTTATTTTCACTAATTTATTATAATATAACTATAATTCACATTGAAATATTTTATTATGATTTACATTCTCCACATTGAAATCTTAATACATGCTCGTTTATATTTAGAAGTAGAAAATATATATTCATAGGATATAATTTCTGGGTGTCCATATATATATGTGTATATGTGTGTCATTGATATTTTTTAAAATGTTACATGTTTGTTTATCTATCTACCTATATGTGTGTATGTGTGCATATAGATAAACTATTTTTATTATTAATAAATTTTAAAATATTATAGGGTCAAAGTCCATTATTAAAATTATGGAATAATTACAAATCTTCTTATATCTTGAATTAGAAGGCACTATGAAATATTTGATGTATGACTCATATTAAACATTTTTTTGTTATTAATATTTTTAAATGTTATATATTAATTCTATAGTAAAAATGAAATGTATTATACATCTCTTTAAAAAACATTTTGTTTTCTTCTATATAAAATTGATAAGGAATTATGTTATTTAATGTAAATATTGAAATATCTAATTTGTCAAATATGTCAACTAAACTTACAATCAATTACATATCATATGATATCAATAATATTATATTTACATGACATTTGTTAACTCCATATTAAGTAGTGAAAATTTTTTGTATCTCCATTGTACTAAAATGTATTTTTTTCACCCTCTAGCCAAACTAATCTAAGCCTAATGTTGACAAAAAAATTGAACCTATGACCTCCCAATTAAAAAGTACTGTAACAATATTACATCAATTAATTAAACTAAACCTTTAATATTAATATTAATATTAAGATTACTCATTCATAATTCATTTAAAAAAAAAAAATAATAATAATAATAATAATAATAAATATAAATAAGTAAATTTAAATTAATATATTTAAGTATCAACAAAAATCTTTCATAAAAATTATGAATTCACTTGGTAATAACAATCTTACAATTTCATGAATCTAACCATTCAACTCATTAATATACAATGTCATATTCATGTACGAATCAATTTTTGTGAAAGCTGTGATATAATCATAGAAAGAGTCATAATTAATGGTATTAGAATATAAATGCGGCATCTTTTATGAAACTGGACTGGACATTAAACAGTAATCTATTTTAATTTTTAAAACTATTTTTTTATTGATATAATATAAATTAACTAAGAAGAAAAATATATATTTAATAAAATAAAATTAAATTTGATTATTTTTATTATTTTTAAGGTTTAGTTTAAAATAGTTTTTTAGTAAAAATTTATAATATAACATTTAAATAAGATTGTGAATTTTTGTATTTAAAATATATTTTTGAATAATATAATAAATTTAAATTTTGTCTAATTTAAAAAAAAAAAAAAAAAAATTATATAAATTAAACAACTTAAACTCAAATTTTTTAAAATATCTACCAAATTTTAATCAAAATTAATACACTAAATAAAAAATAAAAATTTACACAGACTTAAGTACACTGATTTTGACCAAATGGAACAAAATGTTAGACAAACTATCATACTAAAGGCAATCCGAATATATTCAGACCGACATGCCAAGTAGCAATTGAGTCATGGTTTTTAAAATAGGGTATTGTCATAACTTTGCGACCCATAAAGCTGCAAGTGTTGGTCCCCCTGTGGGCCATATTACATATGAATAATTGTTTATCAAAATGCAGGCAGCCGAGGCAGTGGAACCAACCAACCAACAAATAAATAATTGGTAATTACTTAGAATTCAAATTGAATTGAAATGTGTATTTAGTATAATAATTATATATTTTTTCTTTTAAATTAATTTAATAATAAATTTATTCAATTTTTCGATTTAAATGCAGTTGGTGTTGCTAATATTTTAAATTTGATTAAGTGAATTTTTTGTTTATTATATTTGGGCAGAGAGTTCCAAATATTTTAAAAGTTTTACAAGATCATGAGTCGCTAATATCATATGCCCAAAATCATTACTATTGTTTTAATGACTTTGACTTTTTCATTAAGTCAAGTTTATTGGAAAAATACTAGCACTTGCTAGAATCGATTTTTTTTGGCTAAATCTTGATCTTTGTTGTTTAAAATTATTTTTTGACTGCATATATTATTGGAAAAAGACTAGCACTAGCTAAATCGATTTTTTTTTGGCTAAATCTTGATCTTTGTTGTTTAAAATTAATTTTTTATTGCATATATAGATTCAACACCGTGAAAAACCTCTAAGGCACTTGGATTGTGGAGAGTTCACAACTCAAACTTGTGATTCCAACAAATCCCTACCAAGGCAATTTTTTTTTGGCTAAATCTTGATCTTTGTTGTTTAAAATTAATTTTTGATTGCATATATGGATTCAATACCATGAAAACCTCTAAGGCACTTGGATTGTGGAAAGTTCACAACTCAAGCTTGTAATTCCAACAAATCCTTACCGTGAAAAACCTCTGAAAACTATACCAAATACACAATGGTCTAGTATTCTCATTCTCAACTCTTTCATTGAGTGAAGTTTACCCCAAAAAAGACTAGCACTATTATTCACATTGTCAACCAAGGCTTCCCCTTCTTGGGTCACATCCATGACACTTTAGGCATTGGTAAACTTAGTCTTTATTGAAGCTTGCCTTACCCATATTCCTTCTTGTCTTCTTTCTTCTTTTTTAGATTCTCAGGTTATGTCTTTCAAACTTTTTCTACTTGAGCTTTTTTAGTTCAGCTAGCTCTTTTGTTGCATTGTTTAGTTCTTCTAAATCATTCATGCTTTTTTTTTTCAATTTTTTCTCTTCCTTGTAAACATAACAATAATTTATTTATGATTAATATTAAAATATTTAAAAGAATTTTCTTTTTTACTTTCTTTTTAAGCACATACACATATAAAGTTGATATTAAAATAGTACTTAATATATACATTCAAATATTTTATTTAAGATATGTATAAAAATATTTTTAAAAAATAAAAAAGTCACACATCTTCCTCACATTCAAATATTTACAGTTTGATTCCCAAGAATATCTCAAGAAAGACTTGCAAAAGGACCTTAGTTTTGGGGAAGAGAACTCTTCATCACTATTGGTTTCAGAGTTTGATTATTCAAAAATAGTGGTAACAAAGATGGCTAAGGTTGCTAAACCTTCCTCTTCCATTTTGGCATCACAAAATAGTAGAGGAGACTGGAAATATTTTGGGTACTTTTAAAAAAATGGACAACTAAAGAATGCAACCAAGATTATATACTTTTGTTGATATATGTGTACAAATAGACTTAAGCAAAGGTCTACCCTACCACATTCTTCTGAAACATATATCATTTTAATGGATCCAAACTTTTGATTATGAAAATACGACCTTTAGACGCCATACATGCTTTCAAAGAAGATATTTTTAGGATCTCTGTCCACTGGCTAAAAAGCCCGCCCCTTGCCCTCCCCCTCTCCCCCACCCAAAAAAAGGGGGGCAAAGCTTGAAAACAAAAGGCTGACAACCTTTTCTTCCCAAGTTTTCAAAGGATGAAGAAGAGGAAATCAAGGACCCTCCATTACAAGATGCTGTCAACATTGAACATCCACAACACATGAAAAATGTACAAGATAATCGATCCATGCATCTAAACACGTTGGAACTGTGGTGCACAAAGAGGATGGGCTGGTGGGAACAAAAAGATTCCATTTATTGGAAAGTTTATATTTTGATCAAGAACACCCCATTGTTGTGCCTTTGTTTTAGTTGGTAGTTGTTCCCCTTGACTCATCTATAGGTGTCTAACAAAAGGTCCAAAGAAAAAAGGAAAGAAAGAGAAGCTAAGTGACTATTATAACAATTCACAGTTCTTCTGTACTATTTTAGTTTTACATCCAAGAGACAGTTATCAACTGTAATAGCTCCCAACATAAAATTTACACAAGTTAAACACGTAAAATATATATATATTTTTTATTATGACTTCTTTTCATTAACGAGGCTGATTTTTACGAGTTCTCAATTGCTATTGGTAATTTTCATGCTTGAACATATTTAATACAAGTTATATGGCATTGAATATAGCCTGCTTTGGAGGTTGTTTTCACATGGGCAGTTATTCTAGGTTATCAATTCCAGGATTGTGTTTATGACTACTGTACCCTTGTCATTATTGCACCATTTACTTGACGCCTAGAAAGTGTACCCCACCATCAATTCCATAGCAACTATGCTGGATTATATTTATACTTTTCTTTAAGTTAGAGCTGGCTACGGCTTCAAGTTGGCTCTGCTGATGTGTAAGGATAGATTTACTTTGGTACTTAACTCTGCTCTGCTTGTACGCGGCACGAGCAACCCGCTCTTAGCAGCTCCTCTCCTGGATTTTCTCGCCACTTCAACAGAGGAGATTTGGCTCCCCAGATCTACGGTTAGTATTCTTTCGTGAATGATATTACCGCTTTCGAGAGTTTCTATGTCGCATTTGCTTCCTCATGTGTTTGTTCTGTGGTTTGGTCTCGGTTCCTTTAGGCCTATGGTGGCTCTGCTCCTCAGCAGTCCGCAGTGTCCAACAGGTCGAGAGGATTCCTGGCTATGTTTATGACTCTACCATCCGGGAGTGGTCACGGTAAGCTTGCACACCCTTATGCTCTTGGTGTTTGCTACACAGTGGTTTGCTAAAATTCATTCATTTACATATTCCATCTCTAATATGTTGTTGTCTCTTCTACTACAAGTGTTACTCTATGGCAACGAAACCTACAACCGGATGGGCAACCCTTTCAGGCTTCATCGCCCGAGGCGCCTTCTGGGTAAGAAAATCTTCTAAGGATGACTTTAGGGCGGAAAAGTTGAGTTCGTTGGATGTCCGAACTAGGTTTCCTTATTTTTGCATGCATTTTCCAAAGTTTGATTCCTCTAGAGAGAAATACTAGTCGATATTAATTCCTGTATGAGGTCGCAGGCCATACTATTCGGGTTTTTCATGTAATTTCATGTTGCCTCAAGGTAGCTTCTGGCTACAAGACCCAAGCTGGGTTGTGCTGGTTTATTGTTCCAACTATGAATGTATATTGTTGCTAAACTAAGAACTGAACTTCCCGAGGGTTAATCCCAGGAATGGAACTTATTTGACAATTTAATTTGTAGGTCTTTTAACTGTTGTTTACTCCATTTGCCGGTTAACAAATTTTGTTTTCCCACAAGAAAATTTTATCGAGACACTGTGGTGATGATAGTTTGCTTGTATGCAGTCATTGCTCGTTGATTACTTAGACCGGGCTTCTCTTGTTTAGCCATAAATTGGGAATTGTTACCCGTCTCTACGGGTCTGTTATTTCAAGTTAAATATATTTTATTGCTCTAAGTACTACTTTTCTGGGTATCCATGCTTTCTACAGGGTAGTTGGGATTCTTGTTGCTGTTTCGGGGTTTCACTCTTTATTAATTTATATTTGTTATGTAAAACTTTCGGCAATGAGTTGGAAGCCCTACCTGGTTAGAATCCCTACCCTACTGGGTTTAGAAACCCTACCCCACTCAAACGATTCTTGTGTCATTCTACTAAAGTCTTATGTCTTAAACGGGGTTCCAAATGATTATTACGACTCTTAAGGAATAAATTATTCCTTCCCGAGTGGACTATAGTCTTCGCTAGCGAACATCGACTCTGAAACTGTTTTATTTGCATCACTACTTCTTCTGTGGCTTCATTAGTAGATAAAGTTCTACAGGAAATCACTCAAGAATTCTGAACCCTATGAATACAAGCACGTTTAATTTACTCTTGTCGTTATTTCCAGTTTCTAATCCTTAGAGACTCTAAATGTAAATATTAGTTTCTGTCTTTGTTTCCAGAACATGTTCTTGAAATGAGAAACACGAATATTTAATTCCTATCTTTATTTTCCAAAATCTATTCCTGGAAGCTATAAGCTTAAATATGTAATTTTTGTCTTTATTTTTCCGGAACCTATTCTATGAGGTTACAAACATGTATAAATATTTGTTGTCGTTGTTTTCTAGATTCTATTCTTTGTGGTTATGTACAAGAGTAAATAATTGCTGCCTTTATTTTCCAGATTCTATTATATTCAAGATTCAGTTCTCTGTTTTCATAGACACGAAAATTTAACTATTGTAACAACATAACTAACCTTGCTAAACTCATTAGTCTGCTCCCATACCTGAGTTCAAATTTTCCTGTAAGAATTAACTCCAAGGGCATGAACCACCCTATTCTTGGCACTTGTCAATCACCCAACCTTAGGAGGGTCCTTCTCGACCCTTCTTGTAACACCTTATAGCTAGTGCGACGGGCGGGCACCGGGCGCCCAGGCGTACATGACCACACGAGGGCGGAGCGCCGGGTAGCTTCACACGAAATGCGACGAAAGGCTGAACGATATGCGATGATACCTGACAGTTTGCGACACTTGAATAAAGTGTGTGGAACGATTGGTGTTTATACCCGCTATGGAGCGCGAGCGACAAGGATGGGCCGACCACGAAGGGAGGCAAGGCCGACCTGTGAATGACGTTGAAGGGGTGCATTAAAGCATGTTTTGAAGGTCGGCTGGGGAGCCACCTCCCATGGAGACATGCATATATATGGATGGACATTGGCGTTCATTTGAAAAAAAAATTCAGACAAGGCACATTCACCTTTACGCATAGAGAAGTGCGCATATTCACATGGTAAATGCGCATAACTCATGCGCTCAACTTGGAGAAGGTGCAGAGATGTTCTTGGGTTGGTGTTTCGCAAGGGTGACATGTGTTGAGTTGGAAAACACACAGTTTGGTGTAGGACTTAGCAAGGGTCTTTTAGGTGACTCGGGTGAGCACCGCCCTTCGTGCAAGAAGTGCACAAGCTTGTAAAAGGCAGGGTTGCCTCTCATTGTAAACTTTGGCTAAGTATTGGCTTGAATTTGCCAAGCATTACTTGTACATTGTATTATTGGAAAATTGATATAATATACATTGTTGGGCAGACTGTTCGGGAGTTGCCCCTTCCCTTTATATCGTGCAATTGTTGTCTTCTTTTATAATTGTTGTGGATAATGAATAAGTATGGGTGTTCATTGATATAAAGGTTAATTGCATATTATACTTGGTTGCAAAACACAAACTAAGTACACGGTTGTGAATTAGGCGTAGTCCATGTGCACAAGTATTGTTAAAAAGAAAGTGTTCGGTGGTGTCGCACCTCACCGGCACGGTTGAAAGACCACTGTAGGCTTGGGGGCGTGACAGTTGGTATTAGAGCTAGTGAAGCTCGTGGCGAAGTGCAAGTGTGGGATACACTTGGAAGAAGTGACTGTGGTAACAGGTTCTTGCAGGGAAAGAAGTTGGTGAAACACTTCCTGATAAGTGTGACATCAAGGACTTGGGTTGCAGGTGAAGCCGGTGCATGGTCGAGACTAGATTGCAAAGAAGGAAAAGGCTATTGGAAATGGCTGAATCCCAGGCTGGGTCTAGTCGTGATCCCAAGGATACTACCCTTTGTTTGATGCAGAAAGTGTTGGAAAGAATGGAGTAATTAGAAGATCATTTTGAAAAGAAGATTGACCTTGTTTTTGAAGAACAAAAGGCAACTTTGAGGATGAAAGATGAACTTGATGAACTCTGAACTCAACACGAGTACACTGATTTGATGTGTACACAACCTGAAGTGAGAATCAAAGAGGTTGAAGAAGCAAGGGACCAAGGTCTTGCAGAGATCGTGGCCTTGCAGAAATCTCTTGATGAAGCCAAGGATGAGATAGTGGTGTTGAAGAAGGTCATGAGGCATGGCTCAAGTGGAGGAGTGCCTCATGTGAAAGTCAAGGAACCGGAATCATTCGATGGTACAAGGAGTGCAAATACTCTTGGCAAATTTTTGTGGGACATGGAGCAATACTTGGAACGATTGGGTCTACCTGATGATGAGGTTAAGGTCAAGGTTGTTGTTCAGTTTCTAACAAAGGAGGATAAGATGTGGTGGCGAAGGAGGATGGACCAGACTGCCAGTGGCATTGCTAGTGACATCACTTCATGGGATGAGATGAAAGGAGCTTTGCAGGCCCATTTTAGTCCTTAGGATGAAACATGGGAAGCAAGGATGAAGATTAAATACATAAAGCAGACAGGTAACCTTCAGACATATCAGCGGGAGTTTGCAAGTGCGGTCCTTGAGCTACCTGACATGGTGGAGAGAGACAAGGTGTTTAACTTCATTATTGGGTTGAAGCCATGGGCACACAATGAGGTGAAGAGACAAAGGATTAGAACACTTGAAGAAGCTTTTGCCGCTGTTGACAGGTTGGTGGAGCGTTATGATGAGACTTCTAATGATAGGAAGAAGAAGTCTGACAAGCAGAAAGATAAGAAGAAAGATGATGCTTCGAAATCGAATGATAGTTCGAAGATGAAGAAGGTCTTGAAGTGTTGGATATGTGTTGGTCCACATATGGTGAAGAATTTCCCTTCTAGACCGAAAGTGGCTGCCATAGCACAATCTAATGCGAAAGATGAAGGTGCTTCTGTGGGGATGATGCAGATACGTGGAGTTGCTGCTGCTACAGAGGTGATCTCTCGGAAGGATCCTGAGAGGAATAAGTTGGAGTATGTTCAAATGAAGGTTGGATATGTTGATATACTCACTATGGTGGATAGTGGGGCCTCTCACAACTTCATGGGTGAAGATACTGCGAGAAGGATTGGACTGAAATATGTTCCTATCAAGGCACATATAAAGACAGTGAATTCTCCTCCGGATGAAGTTCTTGGTGTGGCCGAACAGGTGGACACAACACTTGGTGAATGGACTGGGAAGGTGGACCTCACTATAGTGAGGATTGATGACTATGAGGTTGTGCTGGGGATGGAATTCATGAAACAATATGATGCCATGATTGTTCCACATTTGAATAAGTTGTACATTTATGATGGAAGGGAAGATGTACCCATTGGTGTGCCTACCTTTGGTGTGACTAGGCCTGATTGTAAATTGGTAGTGATGCAAATGGGGGATGAGAAGAAATTGGGTGACATGAGTAAGCGGTTGTCCACGGTTGAGACAAAGCTTACCGAGTAGTCATTGGTCATAAAATCAATTTCAGATAGTATCTTGGATTTGACAAGAAGGCTAGAGGTGATTGAGGATGAGGACGATGATGAGGAGTTATATGTGAGGCCGACTGTTCGAGAGGAGGACCGGGTCACTTATCTACAAAGGATGGAGGTTGAGGATCCTGATAGATGGATCGAGATTATTAGTGAGGGTGAGCCTTTCGGCTCTAACCCCTCTACATCTTCTTAGGTGGACAAGAAGATGGGGCTCATTGTCAGCTGCTCATGGCAGTGAGTCCTTAAAGCAGTTGAGCAGGTATCATGGTGCAGGGATGGCTTGGCATCAAGCATCATGACATGTTGCAGATGGGATGGAGGCTACTTCATGGACCTGAGCATGGTTTATTCTTGATGAGTTTAGGATGTGGTAGATGTTTTGAGGAACAACTAATGATGACATGAGGATGTTCACTCTCATGATTTGAGTGTGATGGTTGGATTAGCTACCCAACTAGTTCAGACATGGGGAGCATGTGGTGATCAGAGGTATGTTGGCATTGTGTTGGAGTATCATGGCAGCTGGACACATAGAACACATGATGGAGAGAGGTGTTCTCCTTGAGCACTTGGCAGATTGATGAGATGTTGACACATGGTTGAGGTGTGTTAACACTTGTTGATGTATCATGGGAAGTTTTGAACATGATGGAGTTGGTGACATGATGGAGTTGACACATTGTTGCAGTGGACATGTAGCTTGATGTTGGAAGGATCAAACTTCCATGGTGGAGAGCAGCATGGAGAGATTGTGGCAGGTGATCGATGATCATGGACATCTATGACATACTTTGGTATGGACTATCTTGGTGACAGTTGGTCGCTTAGATGAGACATGGTGGAGATGGAGTCCTACATATGTTGTAGGGATGTTTGCCATATGTAGAGGAGTTGACATCATGGATTGATGCTTGGGGATGTTGTTGAGGACGACAACGACTTCAGGTGGAGGAGGATGTAACGCCTTATAGCTAGTGCGACGTGCGCCCGCGCGCGCACACGTTGGGCGGGCGTGCACGACCGCACGAGGGCAGAGCGTCAGGTAGCTTCGCACGAAATGCGACGAAAGGCTGAACGATATGCGACGATACTTGACAGTTTGCGACACTTGAATAAAGTGTGTGGAACGATTGGTGTTTATACCCGCTATGGAGCGCGAGCGACAAGGATGGGCCGACCCACGAAGGGAGGCAAGGCCGACTTGCGAATGGCGTTGAAGGGGTGCGTTAAAGCATGTTTTGAAGGTTGGCTGGGGAGCCACCTCCCATGGAGACATGCGTATATATGGATGGACGTTGGCGTTCATTTGAAAAAAGAATTTGGACAAGGCACATTCACCTCTACGCATAGAGAAGTGCGCAGATTTACTTGGTAAATATGCATAGCTCATGCGCTCAACTTGGAGAAGGCGCAGAGCTGTTCTTGGGTTGGTGTTTGGCAAGGGTGACATGTGTTGAGTTGGAAAACGCGCAGTTTGGTGTAGGACTTGGCAAGGGTCTTCTAGGTGACTCGGGTGAGCACCGCCCTTCGTGCAAGAAGTGCACAAGCTTGTAAAAGGCAGGGTTTCCTCTCATTGTAAAATTTGGCTAAGTATTGGCTTGGAATTTGCCAAGCATTACTTATACATTGTATTATTGGAAAACTGATATAATATACGTTATTGGGCAGATTGTTCGGGAGTTGCCCCTCCCCTTTATATCGTGCAATTGTTGTCTTATTTTATAATTGCTGTGGATAATGAATAAGTATGGGTGTTCATTGATATAAAGTTTAATTGCATATTATACTTGGTTGCGAAACACAAACTAAGTACACGGTTGTGAATTAGGCGTAGTCCATGTGCACAAGTATTGTTAAAAAGAAAGTGTTCGATGGTGCCGCACCTTGCCGGCACGGTTGAAAGACCACCGTAGGCTTGGGGGCGTGACACTTCCACCCCCAAGCACTCTTGCAAGACCACCGTCTTCTGCAAGATTCTGGCACTCTCTGGCCTGCGCTATCTGGTCATTACCAAACTTAGCGTCTACCGCAACATTCCTGCTTCCAGGCCTGCGCTATCTAGTCTTCACTAGACGTAGCGTCTTCTGCAAGGTTACAGCTTACTAAGCCGCACTATCTGGTCATTACTAGACTTAGTGTCTACCGCAAGATTGTGGCACTCCACCAGCGCTATCTGGTCCTCACGAGATGTAGCGTCTACTTTCTTTTCCCTCCCCCTGTGGGAGCCTCAATCGTTTGAAAAAGTAGTTAGGTTTCCTTTTCTTTTTTTTCCTTTTTTGGCAGCCCTCATACTTAATTTTTAATCCTCTTTTCATGAGGAGACACTGCAGCCATTGACAATCTGTTTCTTTTAATTAGCAATAATGAGCAACATAATAGTAATTAACAATACAGTTAAATTCAAACAGTAATAATAATAATTACTCAGTTACCCCAAAAGTAACAATGGTGAAACAATTGAATTTACTACTATTAATTAAAATACTATCACTTTACTAGGGGCATTACATCAACTCTTACAAAAAAATGATCTTGCATATCTTGAATGCTTTCAAGAATCTACAAAATGTAATTTTGTTCCTTTTTAAATTGCAATAAAATTATGATTTTTTCCAATAACAAAATTGAAAAATAAATAAAACTACAATTACACATCTTTACATTAACATGGAAGAAATCATACATTTAAAAAAACACAAAAGTGAAATTATTAATAATTTATAACAATTTTAATTATATATATACAACTTTAAATTATTTATTAAATGAATATTTTATTTTTATTTTTATTATTTTTTGTGAAATTGTTGTAAAAATAAAATAAATAATTTCCAATTAAACCCAACAAAATTTCACATTTTCATCTTATGAATTATAAAAACTCTTTAAATATTAATTTTTATTTTCCATCAATCTCTATTCCCACCAAAATTAAGCTCGCCATCAATTTCATAGTCAACATGTGCGGTTAATATTTTTGGAAATATTCTCCGACAATGAATTGAAAGTCAACATGTGCGGTTAATATTTTTGGAAATATTTTCCAATCAAGCATGGAAAGAAGCAGAATAAAGTAGAAGAAAACGAAATTATAAAGTATTTTGCTTTTCATGTGTACTTTACATTTTTTCATATTTATAAAATGTTTTGTGTGTGATTTTTTTAGAGAGTTTTGTGGATTTTTTTAGTTTAATGTTTTTCAAATTTAATAAGAATGTATTGAAATTACAAAATTGATGGTAAATTCTATATAATAAAATGTCTTAAAAATTTTGCATGGTGTTGAATCTATATATATAGTCAAAAATAGTTTAAATAACACAAATCAAAATATTATCTCAAGACTAGATCTTCAAAATTTCAAAAAATCAAACTATAAACAACTCCCAAATTAATTACTCCTAAAATTTAATTATTATTTATTAAACATATTATTTTTTTTCTCACCCCTTTTGCTAACAATCACCTTTTTCATACAGTGTTTCGGTCTCACAAGACATTGACATGGATTCTGACATGCACTAAACTTATAAAGTAAACATGGATTATCTCATAATTTTCTTACTTTGCACTCAAACTTATAACGATGAAAAAGGAAATTCATTAAAAGTCATTACCGTGCTAAAATATGAGTGCAAAATTTGACTATAGAGAGTTCAATGGTTTGAATGAGGTTATATAAAGTTTGAGTGCCAAGCAATAACATTAAATGTTAAATTACTGATTTGTGTAGGCTGTGTATGAGGTTACATAAAGTCAATCTGAATATATTAGAGGTATGCCCAGTAGCAATTCAGTCATAGATCCTCTTTTTTAAACCATGATGTTTCCAGAATGTTGCAGGGCATAAAGCTGGAAGTATTGGACCCTTTGACCCATATTGCATGTGATGAATAGTTTATTTAGATGCAGCCAGCGTACATAGCGGACCCAAGAAATAAAATGCTGTAAATTTATAGCATTCAATTGTAGACCATTGACTACAAGATTCCATGGTAGTCTTCAACCTCAGAGAAACTTGCTATATATTCAGAGCATCCTCAAGCCTTGATATCCAATCTGTAAATTTAGATATTGAGAGAATACAGATTTACATATTGAGAGAAAATTCATATCATCAGTATACCATCTCAGGTTATTTCCAAGCAGATAAACATGCCTTCTCAGAGCAGGCATGCCCCCAAGAGAGGGCAAGTGAAAGCAGCCATAGCCTCTTCCCTTGCCCATGCCATTAAGTCTCTTTTCATATCACACTCCTCCAACTGTCATGGCTCTTCACAGTAATCTATGATTCATGCTTCTTATTCTTCTTTGACCTCCACTTCCGTTTAGATTTCAATGCAAGCTGTATTGTAGAGCAATGACTATTTATGGTTTATAATATGAAGGAGCACATTTTTGGCAAATAAATCATTTCATTGTAACAGGTAATAATAGTATTTTAAAAAAGAGTAAAGTGTCTATATTTTGATTGAGTGGAGAGGTTTATTCTACAGTCCAGTATGATGTGTAACGATTCTACAGCCCAGATGTGTAATGCTTTACAGCTCAGTATGATGTGTAATGCTATCAGTTTGTCATCAAAATTGAAATTTTACTTAGTTCTGTATTTAAGATGGATCTATATTGGTCTACAGTCCAGTATAATGTGTAATCCTGTCCCTCCTTCATCAAAATTAAAATTTTACTTAAATCTGTATTTAAGATAAATCTTAGATCTGTATTAAAAATGAGTCTATACTAATATTTATTTATTGACAGAAGTGTAACCTGAGCTCGGAGAGTGAAGTAAGCTCGCCCTTCACAGAACTGTGCTAGTGAACCTAACATAATAGAGTCTCTGTTCTTCTCCGTTATTTTTTAATAAAAAGTGTTTACTGTGTTACCAAAAATTGCTGCCATCCTTTGATTCAATCCACTGTTTGCTGCTGCGCTATGGCAGTTGAGATTGGAGAACAGCGTTCAAGGGTTCAAAGATTTCTGCAATTTTTTTTGGGTTTTCAATTGTTTAGAAGTTGGGAGACCTAAATTGTAATTTCAGGTCTCTGAAGAAATAACTGCCATCATCCAGCAGCTCGATTATGTGCGTCGGAACTTGTTATTATCTGATTCTTGGTATCGTTTCCTGAAACGAATATCTCAAAAAAATCTGATATTATGCTATTGTTGGTTATTAAGGTAAAGGGAACAGGGGCTTTTTTCAATATCTTTCTGCGGACTTGTGTACAGTCGTATTTTAGCAAGAGAGGTTACGTGATGTTATTGCATTCTCATAAGACTTCAAATGTGTTGCGCCACTTTGAATTCATTTAAGTTGATCGATTATGTAAAGGTGATCAACACGCAGTTATTTTTTAACCTCTTCTTCTGTTTATCATGGATTCTTGAATCCTGTTTATCATGGATTCTTGAATCTGTGGGCGGTTCTATGGGTTTACAACTTCCCAATTTTTCATCATTAAATAAGAGAAAATATTAACATGGTGATTAAAAGAAAATATTTTTATAATTTTATAAAGAAGGGTGAAAAATATAAGCAGAAACTTGTCAGTTGGATTTCTTGAAAATTAGAAACGGAAAAAGAACCTTATTTCTTTTTAAAATGAGAAATCGTATTTTAGTTAGTTATTTTTCGATATAAATTTCTGCTAATTTAGTTTTAGTTAAAGATTACGTTAATAT
>APFE031578591.1:0-31219 GCA_000404065.3 Pinus taeda
CCCTTTAGTGAAATTTATGAATATTTTGGTAAACTTATTATTCACATATAGATTCTACCACATAGGTGTATATTTCATTAGTTTCTTGCCAAAGTAATGAATATTTGACCCTTTCATGTGCTTTATGGAGCCTTGAATGAAATTCTATGTGAGAGGCATGTAGTTGACATAACACCCATGATTTAAATGTAGAAATTCCATTTATAGGGAAGCTCTTCATTATTCCAAGTGTAGTTCCATTAAAACTTGTTAGATCAATGCTAATAATATTAATATATATAAACTATTTGTTGCAGTTGTTAATCAACCAATTTGCTACTATGAAGGAGAGTGAAAAGGGATACTCTTCCTCTTTATACATCCATGAGAGAGAATCTACGACTATATTCTCCTTTCCTTTCATATAAATTATCTCATATTTATATACAAAAATTTTGGTGACTCATTTTTATTTCATGGGGAAAAATCCTTTTCTCTCGGGAGTATTTCAAGCCACTATTATTGGTTTTAGTGTATAATTGCTTCCCTAGTAGGAATGGAAACCAGATATCCATAACATGCAATATAGCCATCATCTCCTTTACATAAATGTTTTTCCCAAGTTCCTCTTACATATTTGTTTGTTGGTGAAATCCAATGGTCATCCCACTTTGATCCTCTTTGTTGAGTATTGATCTAATGACTTTACATGCTCCACCACCTTCCAACACAAGTTTTAGTGAAGTAGATTAGAAAGAGTATCAGGAACATAGATGGAATTCTTCAAGTTTTCCACATCATTTTGTCTCAAAGCATTTTTTTAATCAAGGGTGTGGGTGGAGTTACAATATTATCACATTTCCTTATAAAATTTCTATAATAACTAGTGAGATGAAGAAAACATCTTAAAATTTTAAGACTTTTAGAGTAATTCCATTCCTTCATTGCTTCAATTTTCTTTAGGTTCACACTCACACATTCATCACTAACAATATGGTCTAAATATTCCAATTCATATAAATAGAGATACTAAAGTAGTTGTAAAACATAATCATCATCTTGTGATGTTTATTAGATGTTGGAACAAGGAATGCGGATGGAAAAGGATAAAGGGAATCACCAAGTTTTTGTAATGTCCTTAGTGAATATGAAAAATAATTTTAGTAATATCTACCTCATTCATGCAAATTTGATGATAGATCGAGTAGAGGCTAACTTCTCTAAAGAATTTAGCACCCTTGAACTCATTCTAATGGATATCAATGACTAGAATGAGGAGCTTCACTTGGAGTTTTAGATTTTTGAGAACTCAAAAGTTAGGATGAATATTACATGTGTGTTATACCTTGAGGAACATGATAGCAAGTGAATAAGGAAGCTTAGTATTGGGAAAATGATGGAAATGACTAGAAATTATTGAACCATATTTTCTATTTGTTTTTTTTTTTTTAACAAATGGTGAAATAGGCATAGGATAAGTGAGAGGCTATATGTGTTGAGTTAAATAAATTAATCATGATCCCCTCATGTATAGATTATGGAAATCCATGGTGATAAGGAATTAAAGTCCCTAACCATTTATTGCCAAAGATAATATCTCAACCACACATTTCAATAGAAAACATGTGGGTTTTCAAGGAATAACACCCATTAGGAGTCTCACATTTTCACAATGACCACTACATTTTGTATAACCTCCAATAGTAATAATGATTTGAAGGTTGTGAACAACATGGATATAGTGGTGTTTTTCTTGGGCTACACATAATGATACATGAAGCTATGGATGTTGCCACAATAAACTTAGAGGACAAATTTTGGTTGATTGTTGTACTCGACCAATATGTGGATTTGGGGAATAGAAATACAATTCAAGACATAAAGGGATATCTAAGCTTCCAAATATTGTAGAGCATATGGGGGAATGTATCAAATATATGAATTGATATTCATTGAATATATAACTACAATAATAATATGAAATTTCCTTTCAAATTACCTTAAAGAGTTTTTCTTCTTACATTTATGTCAAAGAAAATATTTCTTATCACAGATGTAGCAAATGCCTTTAAGTTGACTTTGTATGATTTTGTTTTGAGTGGACCTAATGGTTGAGAGCGTGTGTTTCCTAGAGGGAGGTAGAGTATCTAAGCCTGTGTATACCTTCAAAATTAAATAATTGAGGAAGTGGGTCCCCTTTTCCACAAACAAGGGAGTCTCATACACCAATTTGGTGTCTAGATTGCCCATGACCTTAAATATATTATTATTATTAATTTGTGGGTTTTAAGTGGTGGGGAGGATAGATAAGGGTTTGTGGAAGATGAAATAGTGATCCAAAACCTATTGTAATGTGACATTATTATTTAACATTTAAAACTAAAGATTAGACTAGTAAATTGTTTCACAAATAGTTTTTTAATATAGAAATATTATGTTTACATATTTAATAAGTGAAAGAACCAACTAAAATCAAATGACCACAAAATTTAAAAAAACTTAGAATTTTAATAATTGATCTATGAGATCATTAAACACATAAAGAGATAAGAGAAGTAATAAAATCATACAGCGAAGAGAAAGTTTAAACACATAGTGACACTTTTTTTATAAAAATAATAATTCACAAGAGGATACAAAGTAAATTAAAAGTATGAACTAAAAATTAAACCTCACTTAATAGACAAATTTATATGAAAGTAAGTTGTTAAATATAAAAATATACAAGTTATAAAATTCATGTATAAAATTAATCGAAAATTATATTAATAAAAATGTGAATACACATTAAATTCAATCTAAAATGTGATTTTTCATTCTCTCAATAATTTAAAGTTAATTAATAATTTGAAATTATTCCAATCAAACAAAAAATAACAAAGGAAAATATTTAAATAATAAAAATTCTCATACCCTTCCTATAAAAATAAAATTTAAGTATGAAGGACGAAGGGAAAGGCTTCGGACTTTCCAAGTGCACTGTGCGCTCAAGGGAGAGAAGGAGGGAACATGGTGCAAGTCCAAAGGACAAAGGGAAAGGCTTCATACTTCCCAGGTGAACTGTGCACTTAAGGCAGAGAAGGAGGGATCAATGCATGCTCGTAAAGGCTAAAGGATAGAGGATTCAAGCCTTCAAGGTGTGCTCATGTGCTCACGAGGATTAGGAGGGCACATGGCACAAGTATGAAGGTTGAAGGGTGAAGTTTAATTCCTTTGGAGTGCAATCATGAACTCCAAGGGTCAAGAGGGTGCATGGAATATTGTGGAAGGCTAAAGGGTTGGATTTGAGGCCTTCAGGGTGTGCTCATGCACTCAAGGAGGGCACACTTCTTTGAGTCAAAGGAGTGCGCTCAAAGGAAGACTTAGTTTCTTGAAGGGCGTAATTCAGAAAGAGGAAGGGGAAAGGGATTAAGGAGTGTAATTTTATCTCTTTCAGGGTGCATGACACACTTCTAAACAACGAAGGATTTCTGCTCAAGGCTTGAGAGTGTTCTTTTGCGCTCCTAACCTTGGTGGGCTCATTTTGCAACTAAAATTTGTCTAAGTCTGGGATAAAGGGTGATGTGTGAACATAATGATTTTGGACATAAAACCATATGCGACACATACCAAATCATCGAGAGAACTCATACAACCTTGAACAATGATAAGTGTACATTAAAATTCCACTTTTCATGCATTTCCCAAGTACAACGAATGAAGTATGTGCGATTGCGACCAAAATGTGTCGTTTTATAATCACAAATATGTTACAATCATGAAATACACTTAAAGATGTTCTAATCAATGCGATGACAGTTGAGAACATGCAACAACACTTGAAACACATAGAATAGCATGATAAAACACTTGAAGATCAATGTGACACTCGATATGAATGTGATAGTAGGCTCCAAAATTTGAATGTAGTGAAATGTTTGGAGGGTGTTGTAGTAGTGACAACACTTGGTGACACAATGGGCAACCTTCAACTTCTTTGCATAGGAATATATTTCGGTTAAAGGGTAAAACCTTTAGGAAGTATTGATTTCCTTGATTCCCCCCTTTCGACTTGGTTATATACATAACGTCTCACTTTCTTCTACTTGGTTTAACACACAAAAGATACATCGTATCACAATTGTTTCAATCCAGGAAAGGGTAATATGCGCGATGAGTTCCTGATATTCATAGTATGAGTTTTCATCTCTCGTTCTTCTACACTGCCAACAGGCCTGGATAGTACCCCGACGAAGTCACTTTAGCAGTACAAATATTTCTTTGCTACCAGCAAGCCTGGACAATACCCTAGCAAAGTTGCTTGCTTCACCTCCCTACGCAGGAAGCCTTTCTCTTCTTTCACCCTTTATTTATGTATTTTATAGGACTATGCATCGAAACTTATTATTTTCAATGGGAAGAAGAGGGATATTGACTTATTGAGAGTACATGATATTGCCCCTTCAGAGAAGTATTATAGACCTTTGATATTGCTTTTCTTCCTTTAAATTTTCCCCTTATCCCTTATATACTAGATTGGAGAAGCGTTCATACACAAGTAGATTTACACCAAGTTGAGTAGTTTATATACTATTATAAGCATGGATCTAATAGGTTCCCTCAAGGTTATCCTTTTGGATGAGTCATATTTTCCATCTGGACTTAGCTCAACCTATGGAATTTTCCCAAAGAAAGAAGGAGAACAAAAAAACCCAAGCATTGTGGTTGTCACACTTCTATTTTATTACACCATAAAGTCATTTCAAGCCATGCACTTTTACACGAGGGTCTTATTTATGTATAATAACCAAGAAACACGACAAGACATGACATGACTAACACAATACACTTACAACTATATGAAAAGAGAAACATGTAGCTGCTATTTAAAAAAATGCTTCAAATTTCATCCATTTACAGAAAGGGGTTTGTTAAAAATGACAACTAGGGCCAAACTCCATGTGGGTCATCTGATTAATGGCAATTGATATTTATCTTGGATCCTTCTTATTGAGAGGTGTAGGATTGATCTAAAGATCATCCGATTATGATAAGTATTCATGGAGTTATGAATTTATTTGCATTATAAGACAATTCATCAAGTTGAGCCAACAACCAAATAAACCCCACATGCGCTCAACGTTTTAGTATAAATAGAGTTGACCTTCAAGTAATTTCAACACACTTGGGATCTCTTCCTCTCTCTACTTGTCTTTGGGTTTTAGTTGGAGGAGAGATCCTAAGGAATGACATTGCCATGATCCAGAGGGCAGAAAGCTAGAAAAGTTGAAAATTTTGGAACTGCCGAAAAAGCCGAAAATGCTAGAAAAGCCAGAATTGTCAGAAAAGCTGGAACTGTCGGAAAAGCTAGAACTGCCAGAATAGCCGGAACTTCTAGAAAATCCGGAACAGTCAAAAAATCCATAAAAGCTGAAAAAGCTGGAATTACTGGAAAATCCAGAAACGTCGGGACTGCCAGAACTGTCGGGAACAACCAGAACTACCAGATCTACCAGTAACAACTCGAACTGCTAGAACTGCTAGGAACTACCGAAATGGTCGGAGCATATGTATTCGAAGAAGATTAGCATGCAAGGGACAACTAACTAACATTGAGATAGTTGCATGGTACTTAGCAGAAAATAAACCAAGCATGCAATGCTACAGCTAGCATGCAAGGGAAAACTAGCATGCAACAACAAGCATGTTAAGGACAACAAGCATGCTAGGGAAAACAAGCATGAAAGCGATAACAAGAAAGCAAGGTGCAGCCAACGCATAGGTCAGGATGGCAACATGGTGCAATAATGGTAGATAATGCAGTATAGTGATGGGTACAATCATGATTAATGAAGTGCGATGAGATGCAACATAGTGATGATGGGTGCAACGTGGTGCAACATGGTGAGGTGCAGCATGATGATGAAATGCAGCATAATTATAGGTGAAGGAGTCACCTTGGAGAATTACTTGAAGCAACATGTCCTCAACTAATCTCAGGTATCATCTTCTCAGAGATGATCTATTCTCTTATCTAGATAAGTCAAAGTGTTGAATTTTGTTGTAAACGTACTCTCTCTCTCTCTCTCTCTGTTGAATTATTGAAGAACATATAAGAAGAATTGATCAAGGGTTTCCCCACATTGGGGTTTGTCCCTGGCTAGCACCACATCTTATGTCCTCTTGTCTTGGCTTGTCTTCTACGATTTATGTTTATGTTCTATTTGCAATTTACTTTAATGTTGATGTGATTGCTAATCTTGAAAGGATACGGAGCTAACTGTGGAAATTTAAATAAATTTCTCTAAGCATAGAACATACCTAAAATTAACATCATATTACAGGTGAGGTGAAGACAATGCCCAAGCAAGAGTGAAAGAGAAATCACCAAAGACAGGTGGGAAAGGACAAAAGTGTCAATGGATTCCTCATCCCTCTTCAAATTCACCAAGGGTGAAGTTGAAGAAGATAATATTATCATAATTGCGCAACGGAATATGGCCTACCTAAAGATAACTTCATTGGAAGACCAGATCTCAGGGTGGAAGGAAAGGCAGATAACTCGTTCGACCATTATGTGAAGGAGTGTTCGAATGGCAGGGACACATCACTTGATGATGATAACAATCATCCCATGGAGATCTTCAATGATTAAAAGAATCACAGGCAATGCAAGTCATCAAGGAAATGGCCAACTCTTCATAGAAAGAAAGGAACCCAAGGTATGGAGAATCAAATGTTGTCTATGATAAGATAAAGAAGTGTTATATTGTATTGGCCCTCTCCTTCAAATTCTTTGGGAATATAACTTATAGATTACACTCTTCAAGGCACTTCATCAGATAGATGGGTACACTCTCTAATTTGGTAGAGATGGAAACAATCATGGGATTATACTTGTGACTGATGCCACCTATCTCGGAAAGGGTGTAGGGAATGTTAACTCTCAACTGAATAAGGGTAACTCGATTCATTTACAAAATCTCTTTTATGTACCTGATCGTAAGAAGAACGTGGTGTCCATCTCGGAAATGGAAGTCAAAGGTTTCAGGGTGGCTTTCATCGATGGAATGGTACGTGTTAAAAAATATAATTGTCAAAGATTCTTTTCCTCATGGATTCAGGGTTGGAAATTTGTATCAAGTTGCAGGATGGTCAATTAGAGATCATGTCAATTGACATATTACATCTATAACATCGAAGGTCTAGCTATGGGGCCCTACTTGATGTGAGTCAAATGGTGATAGGGATGTCTGAATTCGAGTAAAGCATGAAGGTACATGTCTGAGATGTACCGAAGAAAAATATTATAAGGGGACCATTCGCCTCATGCAGCAGGTCCACAGGTTTGGAACAACTCGAGGATTTTGAGATTCATGATCGGGAATCTCATGTATACAGGTGGAAGAAATCCCTCTATCGCTTGAAGCAAAACACCCCGAGCATAGTATGAGAGGATTGATAGTTTTCTGATGAAGCTGAATTCACTAGGAGTGAAACCGATCCAAACCATTACTCGAAGGTTGTGGATGACAAACCTCTCATACCAGCACCTTATGAGGACGACCTATTTCTGACAGGTGCAAACCCTCTCATTTGCAGAAGTAAGAGGGAGTTGGATCTCGGATGTGGAATGATAAACTGCAACCTTGTGACTACCTCAACGATCTTAACTTTTAGAAGTTATATGGTATTGATGTCGGACCATATTTGGGAAATGCCTCTGAGTTTCATAAACTCATTAGTGTTGATGTTCTTGGTGAAATTTCGTCCATACATATGTTTTGCAGTTAGCATGGTGAGCTCATATTTGGTTGAGCCTCAATGGATTAGTGCCAAGAATCTTCTAAGATATCTTCGGGGCACAATCTCTCATGGATTGAGATACACTGCTGGAAATATGAAACTGAATGAATATTCGAATGTTGACTGGGCAGGTAGTGTGGAGGATCTCTAGAGCACTTCTCATTGCTGGTTCTCTTTGGATTCTACTTCGATATCATGGATGAGCAGGAATTAAGAGTCGGTTGCTATAAGCACCGCCGAGACCGAATACATAGCTATGAGTATGTTCTTGTGTGAAGCTGCATGGCTGTAGAAGCTCTTAAGTGAGCTTTCTGTACACATGATGAATACCACTATGATTCCATGTGACATCTAGAGGGGGGATTTGATTATTGAGGAATCATGTATTCGATGATTTCTCCAGTAGATAGACATCAGATACCACCTTATCTGCGATATGGTAAGTCAATGAGTGAGGAGGCTCCATCGCCTTGACACTGATGTACAGGTCGCAGACATTTTGTCAAAGCCCCGGGGAAGGTCAAATATGTGTCTTTCTCGAATGACTTGGATTCATTGAGAGACCTTCTTATAAGGGTCCTGCATGTTGCATGCATTGAGCTTTGGGAGCTCTCGGGGGGCGTGGGGTACTTACTGGAGAAACATACGACCACAGGGCGACTCACCCTCACCTGGTGGTGCACTATGGAACAGGATGATTAGTTCTCGTGTGGGCCAGGATGATTTGTTCTCCGTGGTGACTATGGAATAGGATGATTAGTTCTCCTGTGGGCCAGGATGATTTGTTCTTTGTGGCAACTGTGGAAAAGGATGATTAGTTCTCCTATGGGCGAGGATGATTAGTTCTTTGTGGCATCCACTGACTAGATGATTCGTTCTCCTGTGGACAGGATGATTAGTTCTCCTGTCAAGGCATCCTACCCATGAAATCTAGGACTAATGGGAAATACCTCTCATCTGATCAATCAGTAGGGAAATGAGGATAGGGACCATAATAGTACTATCGATGGATGCATCGTTGTATCTACTGTACTCCCTATGCTAGGATGACCTCCATTGATCTGGGATCAGTATGAGTGGTTTGAGACACTCTCCTGTGACATTGATCTGGGATTTAATGAAACTGATATGGGATCAGTACGAGTGGTTTGAAACACTCTCTTGTAACATTGATTTGGGATCAATGAAACTGATTTGGAATCAGTATGAGTGGTTTGAGGGACTCTCTTCTGACAATGATTTTGGATCAATGAAACTGATCTGGGATCAGTATGAGTGGTTTGAGACACTCTCTTGTGATATTGATCTGGGATCAATAGAACTGACTTTGGGTCAATAAGAGTGATGTGACACACTCTCTTTAGATGAAACTAACTCTGGGTCAGTATAGAATGGTATGAGACATTCTCAATCAATTCTTCTTCATGGTTCAGCAGAGTAGAGCTCAGCAGATCAAAGAAGAATAGAGCAGAGTAGAGCTCATTAGGTCAGAGAAAAGCATAGTAGTACAGGGCACTCATGGCAGAGATAGTACAATCAGACATATGGATCAACGGATGGAGTTCTCCCTAGTTGAGAGGGAGTGTTAAAATTGGAAACTAGGGCCAAACTCCATGTGGGTCATCTTATTTATAGTAGTTGATGCTTTTCTTAGATCCCACTCATCAAGAGGTGTAGGATTGATCTAAATATCATCCAATTCCGATAAGTATTCATGGAGTTATGAATTTATTTGCGTTATAAGACAATTCGTCAATGTTGACCAGCAACCAAATAAACCACACATGTGCTCAATGTTTTACTATAAATAGAAGTGGCCTTCAATTCATTTCAACACACTTAGGATCTCTTCCTCTCTCTACTTGTCTTTGGGTTTTAGTAGGAGGAGAGATCCTAAGCAATAACGTTTCCCTAATATAGAGGGTAGAAAGCCGGAAAAGCTAAAAAAGATGAAACTGCTAGAAGAGCCGGAAATGCCAGAAATGCTGGAACTGCTAGAAAAGTCGGAACTACGGGAAAGGCACAGCTACTGGAACTTCCAAAATATCTAGAACTTCCAAAAAAGCCGAAATTTCCAGAAATGCTGGAACTGCCAGAAAAGCTGAAAAATCTGGAACTGTTAGAAAAGCCAGAACTGCGAGAAAAGCCAGAACCACCGAAAAAGATGCAAATGCTAAAAAAGCCAAAACTACCAAAACTGCCAAAAAAGCCAAAACTACTGGAAAATCCGGAACTGCCGGAAAAGATGGAGATTCCGGAAAAGTCGGAACTGCCAGAAAAGCAGGAAAAGATGGAAATGTTGAAACTACTGGAACTGCTGGAAAAGCGAAAACTACCGGAAAAGCTAGAACTGTTGGGACTACCAGAACTACTGTGAACAACTGGAACTGCCAGAACTACCGGCAACAGCTGGAACTGCCAGAACTAGCGAGAATTGCCAAAATAGCCAGAGAATTTGTCTTCGAAGGAGAGCAGCATGCTCGGGACAACAAGCAAGCAAGTTGCAGCCAACACATAGGTCAGGATGGCAACATGGTGCAACAATGGAACACAATGTAGTACAGTGATGGGTACAGTCATGATTAATGAAGCGTGATGAGATGCAACATAGTGATGATGGGTGCAGCATGGTGCAACGTGGTGAGGTGTAGCATGATTACAAAATGCAGCACAATAATAGGTGACAGAATCACCTTGGAGAATTACTTGAAGCAATATGTCTTCAACTGATCTCACGTATCATCTTCTTAGAGATGATCTATGCTCTTATCCAGATAAGTGAAGGTGATGACTTTTGTTGTAAATGTACTATCTCTCTCTCTCTCTCTTTGTTGAACTATTGAAGAACATATAAGAAGAATTGATCAAGGGTTTCCCCAAATTAGGGTTTGTCCCTCGCTAGTGTGACATCTTGTGTTCTCTTGTCTTGGCTTGTCCTCTCTGATTTATGTTTATGTTCCATCTATAGTTTACTTTAATGCTGATGTGATTGCTAATCTCGAAACATTATGGAGGTAACTGTGAAAATTGAAATAAATTGCTCTAATCATAGAACATACCTAAAATTAATAGGGTTCAATCCTCTCGTGTAAGGATTTCATCTTGAGTGTATTATAACCGAGCCTTTATTCAATGGTGAAAGGTATGATCCAGTAAGGCTGGAACTTCGTGTGTTTTCCCTTTTCTTCATGTGGTTTATCCCACTTCAGTACTAGGTCACCCACACCATCTCTTTCAAATTGATCCTTTCTTCCTCGAGTTTGAGTAAAGTGTCTATCTTGCTTTGAACGAAAAGGCAAGGTCTACCTTGTGACTCTTAAGAGAGTTGCAAGGCTGGAAGATACATGTTCGGGAGAAAGATAACTTCTTTACCATAAACCAGAGATAGCGAGGTATTTAGGGAAGGCTTAGGAGTTACACAGTCGACCCATAATGCATTGGTCAATGCATTATACTAGTTCCTTTTCTCATAGAAGATGGGTTTCTTGATTATGTAGATAATACTTTTATTTGTCGATTCAACCGAACCATTTTCCCGTAGGTAATAATTAGATTCATGTTTTAATACAATCCCATTTCCTAATGCTAATTCATAAATTTTAAATCATGAAAATTAAATCACATTATCAAAGACAAGTGATGTTGGAATGCCAAACCTGGTTATAATATTATGTAGCAAAAAGTAGATGACTTCCTAGCCATTTACTTCTCTCAAGGGAACTGCTTCTCACGACCTAGTGAAATAGTCTGTCATTGTTGGAATATATGAGTGTTTCTTTGATGAATGAGGATAAAATTATACAATAACATATAGGCCACAATGTTGGAAAGGTTCCTCAACTGCTACTAGTAGTAGTGGGGTGACTGACCTCTGATCTCAGTTGATGCACCTTTGACGAGCTAGGCACTTGTGAATATAAGTGTGAGCATCTTTGAATAACATGGGCCAATAATAACCAACCCTCATAACTTTATGTTGTATAATGTCTCTCGCATAGTGACCACATGCTTATCCATTGTAAAAGTCTTTGAGTACCTTCTTTGTGTCCTGTGGCTCAAGGAATCTTAACAAAACAATGTTGTGGTTCTTTCTGAAAATCCCTCCATGAACTAATTAGTAAGATAGAGATTTTAAGTGGATTTCGCTATTCTATTTATTTGATAGGTGCACGGGAAAGGTTCCATGCTCTATAAATTGTTGTATGTTATCATACCATGGCACTATAGACGTGGATTAGGGGACATGTTAATTTCTATTTCCTACTCCCACCATAAAAATATGTTGCTTAGGAGAATCTCTTGCTTTAGTTGTTAGCTTACAAGGGCCATAACCATTTATGGTATGAACTTGTTTGAACTCCAAATCATATTCTTGTAAAGAGGTCATCCAATTTTCCCTCTTCTCACATAGCTCCTGCTGCACGAACAATGTTCTTACTGCTGGACGAGGTACAAATACGATATTGTGAGCTTTTAAAATATAAGGCCTGAAATACTTAAGTTCCTTGTATACAACATATGCTTGTTTTTTGATGGTAGGGTAACTTAATTCTTGCCCTTTTAGGCTGGAACTCATAAAAGAAATAGGCTACTCATTTAACTCAACATCCTTTTGAGTCAATACGGTCGCAATCAACAAGTTCAAAGAGAAGGTATAAAGTGAGAAGTATTTTCCATAGTATGGACTGAATGATACAAGTGCATCAACAGTTTGCTGATTTATTTGAGAGAAAGCATCCTTTTGCCATTTATCCCATTTATATGTTACATATTTCTTAATCCTCTCCTATATAGTCTTAACTATCTAAGTGTAATCATAGATTATATTTCTTAGGAAATTTATCTTTCCTAAGAAAGACTACATAGCCTTCATATTCACTGGAAATGGGATATTTAATGAATATGACTCTCTCAAGGTAAATTTTAATTCCACTCTTTGCAATGATGTGCCATAAGAGAGTCCCTTTAGACACACCGAAAATATTTTTCTTGGGATTAAGAGAAATCCCATACTTTCAACACCTCTCAAATATCTATTTTAGATGATGTACATGATTTTATATTCTCTTTGAAAACAAGTAACATCATCTAAATAAACAACTACGGTATGACCAATAAGGCCATGGAAATAAATGTCCATTTCTCTTTGGAAAGTGGCACCAACACTCCTAAGTTTGAATGGAATCCTGTTGAAAGTAAATGTTCCCCATTTGAACATGAAGGTAGTTTTCAACAGATTAGGTTCCACTACTAGCACTTGATTATAACGAGATAAACCATCTAGTAGCGAAAAAATCTTAGACCTAGATACTCTCTAGAGGATCTGTTCGATGGATGGCACTAGATAGTTGTCTTTATTAGAGGCCCGATTGAGATTGCAAAAAGATACACATAGCCTTATTTCACCAGAATTCATTCTAACTGGGACCAAATTTGAAATACAAATGGAGTGCCTGACTTTAAAAATGATCTGATCATCTAAAAAATTTCTCAATTCCTTTTGGATGAGGGGTTCCAGCATTGGATGAACTTTTCTTAGTTTCTTCTATAAAGGTTTTACCCCTTCTTTTATAGGAATGATGTGTTCGATAATATGAGTACCATTTGTCCTTAAATCGTTGTATATCCATGCAAACACATCACAATATTGTTTGAATAGGTAGATAAACACCCATCATTCTTATGGAGAACAACACATACCAAGGTTTACATATTTCAGATATTCTTGATTTCCTAGCTTGATTTGTTCAAAAGATAACTTTGAACTCCGAGTCTTTGTCTTGTTTGGTCCTTTAAATGAATTATGTAGGTCATATAAATTCTCTAGGGACACCACAACTTTAGGAATATTATTTCATTGGCACTAGATACCTCATGTAGAGCCTAATCATGCTCATCCTATTCTATGCAAACATCTTTGAATATGTGAGGATTAGCCATAATGTGCAGTATCTATTGGTCATCATTGAAAACATCTAAATTAGTGATGTTGTCAGGCACATATGGTTTGTATATAATTTCAGTAGAAAAACCATTTCTCAGTGGTGAGATCCTAGTGGCTGCATTTGCTAATGCATATGCTACAACATTTCTATGTATAGGAACATAAATAATATTAGAAGCTTTAAAATGATTAATCAAACTCCATACCACTTGCAGATATTTTTTAATATTCTATGAAACACAGTGAATAGTATCCCGTACCTGAGTAGTGACCACCTCTGAGTCAACAATTACCTTAAGAATCTCTACCTTCATATCAATGGATTTCTTTAGTCGAAGTACGAGCGCTTCATATTTGATATTCTTATTCGTACACTCAAAGTACATATGACATGAAAGGATATGTTTCTTATTACAATGGTCTATAAGTACACAACCTACCTCAGAACCATCCTACATCTTTGAACCATCAAAATATAAAGTCCAAATATTATTGGCTACTAGGTTTCTTCCTATACTACAATTAGAATTACTATGTATGTCTATATTATAAGATTCATTTGCACCAGCTACAGAGAAAGGAAGGAGCTCTAGTTGTTTATCTAGTGGAACAGATGATGAATGTGATTGATAACACCCAATTTTGGTTCCTAAGAAACAATTTCCAAAGATTATATCGGCAAAAGAAACATGATCATTATGGCCTTCAAGTGGTGTCATGGTGTGTTTCATGTATGGCTCACTATTCACTCAATTCCTGCCCTTGTATGGAAATTATGCTTATAAAGCCATGGACTTTAAAGGAGATCGAGATTTGATGCTGCAACCTGACAGTCATTATGGGCCTCAAGATAAGAATGTTTTTTAGAGTACTTAAAGTATTTTTTAACTTTTTAATGTTTATGTAATGTTTTTGATTTTATAGATCAACAAGTGCTAATATGAAGCGCTTTCTTGACGCATATGTGGCACTAGTGCGACTTGCGGGCATGCCTCGCTACGCGAGGTGGGGGGACCGGCTACCTGGATCTAATGTGGGTGTGGCGGCTTCCTAAGATGGAGATGATGCGAAGAGTCTATGCGAAGTTTTGAGGAAATTCAGAGGCCTGAGCATGGGTGTTCCTCCTCTTCCCATGAGGGAGATCCCTTCCCATATGCAGCGACACACCGTCCATTTGCTTGAGTGATTTCTAGTTCCTCTTAGGAGGTTAGCTAGAGTATTTTTTTAGATTTCATGAGTAGTAGACTCTTAGCAGTACAGGTGTTACAACAAGCCTTAATAGAGCCATTTTGCACTTAAAACATCCAAGTTTTGGGAATTTTCTAATGTGAAACAGTAGATTTGATATATATATATATATACAGAGAGAGAGAGAGAGAGAGAGAGAGAGAGAGAGAGAGATTGACACTTTTATAATGTAAATGTTTTTTAATGTTTTTGTAAATTTTTAACTATGTAAATATTTACTTTCATGCATGTATCTATAATAAACAAGAGAGGTGTCAATCTAATACATAGTTTACTAATGAGTCACCCAATGCATTAAATTCTCGAGGAATGTGTTCATATGTAATAAACTCAAATTGACGTTCTAAGAGTCGTACCTTAAATAATAACGTAACAATATTGGATTTCGAATGTGATAATGATTTTTCAATTGCATAACGACAAGTTGAGAGTCTAACCTGAACACCAACATTAGGGGAATTTTGAGGTCTAAAATGGGCCTCCTAAGAAAAATCTACAACCAAAATAAACTTTATAAGAACCAATAGGATTCAAGATGATGATGTCAACCATGGGGGATGATTCACCATCTTTAGATTAAAAGGGTAAAAAGATAAAAAAATAATAAAATAATAAAACTATTTTTTCAACTTGTATTTCAACTTATCTCCTTAAGGTTTTATTCAAATTTTGAGAGGGAGTGCTTGTTGTATGCAAAATTTAATTTCTCATCTCTAGGACTACCCATGTTGGATATTTTCGATGGACACTACTACAAGAAAAATGAGAAATACAGGAAAAAACATGTTTGCAATCATGTTTTTAATGTATTTGTCATTTTTGTGTAGCAGGGTCTATCAAAAGTATGCAACATGGGTAATCCTTGGATGAGGAATCAAATTATGCATCCAAAACGTGTTTTCATTTGAAATTTGAGTAAACCCACAAGGGGATAAGTTGAAAATACAGTTGCAAAAAATAGTTTTTTCTTTTTTCCCTCTAAAATTTGATGATGTAATCTAATCTTATGTTATTATTTTCACTATTATTTTATAATTTCGTGAGGAGGCCCATTTTAGACCTAAAAAATCCCCTAATTATTGAACATGTCCCAAGATGACACTTTAGTGAGAAGTGATATTATAGACATATACTTAGCAATACTGTTGGTGGCGGTGCCACTCCCCCAGAACAAAGTAGTTTTAAATTAGGTGTCTAAATGACCCAAGCAATTGATGCAATGTGTCATGTGTGATGGTTGGCACCATTCGCATACCCTACGTATAGTAAGGGTGATGAAGACATCTGCACAATGAGAAACATATATGAGACAAATACTCCCAAATTCCAAAAATCCATTCATTGCAAAAAGAAGCAAAACTTATAAATACATAAAATTACAAAGCTCATGCCTAGTGCAATACTAGGCATAATACGTTTTCAGATAGAGCCCATTTCGAGGCTCCACGAGTGGCATTCCTTCACTGTCCTGAATTTCATAGGAAACTTTTGAGAGGGCTTTGGTGACGACATATGGAACAATCCATAATGGTTGAAGCATTCCTGCCCCCAAGAGGTCGTGTTTCTAATCATAGAGTAAAACAAGGTCGTCTTCTTGGTAAGAATGAGGCTTGACATTTTTGTCATATTGGGATTTGACCCGACGCTTATGGGCTTCGAGTTCTAGTGTGGCATCTCAGTGGGTCTCATCTATCTGATTGAGATATAGCAAGCATTCTTCTTCTATAGTAGTGTCGGGCAAGAGTTCAACAATGAGTTTCAATGAAGTAATCTGGCACTTGATATGTAGTACCACTTCCAGGTTATAAGTGAGGTAGAATGGTGTAAAGCTTGTAGCAATTTTGACCGAAGTTCGGTACACCCACAATGGAGGATATAATGTATTGTGCCAGTGAGTTTTGTGGTTACCTACTAATTAGCCGATCATGGTTTTTAGGATGCCATTAATGGCTTCCACTTGTCCATTAGCCTGGGGATGATAGGAGGAGGACTGTTCCTACTTAAAATTGAGAAATTATGTTAAGTCAAACACCATGTGGTTATGAAAGTGAGAACCATGATCTGTAAAAATTGTGTGGGGCACACCCAAATGATAGATCACCTGATTGAACGAGAATAACACCACAATCTCTCCATAGGAACAGAAAGTGGGAATGGCTTCAGCCCATTTCGTAAACTAGTCCACAACACCAATAATGTAGTTGTGTCCAACAGAGGAAGTGGGGTTTCATTTACAAAGTCAAAACCCCATTTGTAAAAGGGGCCGATGGATATAATCAAGTGTAAGGGGGGCGAGGGTGCATGCATTTTCTTTGTAAATACTTTAGTGAAGTTATCTATAAAAAAAACAAAAAAAAACAAAAAAAAAAACTTTTCAAATACTTATGGTGTTTGGAAACTAATCACATGCCTATTTATTATTTTATGTGATTTTTTGGGGACCGCATTTATAAATATTAATAAAAAAAGTTTCATAAAAAATGTAATACTTATTGCCAAAAAAAATTCAAACTTAAGGCACCATAGAATTTCTTCAAATGACTTTAACAGTGATCTTATGATGACAAGAGACTCCTCACACATTTGAGGAAAATCTTAGTTAGGATATGACATTACAACATTTGGGGTCTCATCTGGAATATCTCTCAATCAACTAGTTTATGTTAAAAATAATCATTACTTAGTTTAGAGTTTTTCATTTTGTTAATTCTCTACTTTTGCATGTTAACTTTAGTGCATGTTCATATGCTAACTTTATTATATGTTATCACTATTATTTTTCATATTTTAATTTTGCCTTGCATAATATAAATTGATTTCTTGTGTTTTTCAACTTTGTATATTGGTTATAATTATTAACATGTTGAAAAATGCAGCAAGAAATTCTCAATTTGACTTTGCCTTGATTAAATTGAGAAAAATGGAATTTCCACATTATCAGACAACTTGGATGCAGTTAACTGAGGTGACATGGCTCTTGTCACTCAGTTCGCTCAGTAAATTTGGATTAGAGGGGTTAAAGTTTAGTTAAGCATGTGTGATTGCTAATTTCTAGCAATCAAGGTCAGTTATTTCAAGTTGTTTTTAGTCAAACTAGTTCCAACTATTGGAGGAACTAGTGGAGGGTTAATTGTGCAGTGGGACTTCAGTCAAGCTCAATAATCATCCAATTGATTGATCAATCAACCCAAAATAGCTAGTGCATGCAGAGAATTCAAGTTCCCCAGCCGTGGTGGAGATTCCAAGGCAGTGTAACATCAGTTGTAGACTAGTTTTGAGTGTACAAGTGTTGCATTTGAGAGTACAAATGTTGAATAAATTAGATGATCATCCTTGGGAATTACAAAATCAATTTGATGAATTTCCTAAATAGTAGGGTTCTAATTTCTTAAGGAATTGCGTAAGGAAATAGGGGCTCAAGCATAGACAAAAATTGACTATTGACTAAGTCTGGGTCATAGCTTCTCAATGAGCAGAGAGATAGTCTATTCCCTTGTAGGTTATGCTAAGAGCGAGCAAGTAATTGTAATTCATCTCTATTCATCATATTAATGGAAGCAATCATAAGGGGTTTTTAATAGTTTCTTTCCCCTACAAAAATAGTGCGAGCATATGTGTTGTTTCTTATTGCACATTTTTTATTATGGTTCTAAATTGTGAATTATTCCATAGAGCAGTAGAGTAGGATTGTGTCTTGTGATTTAGATTAAAATTTCATGAGAAATTGCAATTCTACACCATAATTTCTACATGGTATCGGAGTAGTATTCACATTAGAGAGAGTATTTCAAAGTTGTTTCTCAGGAGAATCGAATTTGCAATTCAGTGCAGCAGGATCTCTATAGAGTTGGGAAGATGACCTTCAAGGGGTTGAGGATAGAGTATTCCTTGGAAGGAAGCTCTAATTTCATTGTATGGAAGGATCACATGGAGGCGGTATTGGATGACAATGGATTGTTGGAATACATCAAGACATATGTTGCAAAACCATAAGCATATGATGCACAAAACCTTGCTCAGTGGAAGAAATATGTAGCCAAGGCAATGAGAGTATGGAAGGAATATAGGATCACATTGTCTCAAAAAACTCCACAAGAAAGAAACTCCTTTCGCAATGTGGAAGGCACTGACATAATTTTTTTGAGAATAGTAGTGACCATAGGAAGATGACAATCAAGGAGAAACTTCGAAATATTAAGATGTCGAAGAATGACACTATTCTACAGTATCTAAGTAAGTTCACACAAGTTCTTGATCAACTTGGTGGGGTTGGTGGTAATGTTGTAGAAGCTAACTTGGTAAGCCTATCCCTACTAGGCCTTCCCAAGAAGTAACGGGAGGGAGAAACTACCAAATTGGTAACGCTTATGGTCTGATTTGGTACATGAAGAAATAAGGTGGAATACTAGCGATGGGACTTCATCCAAGGTCTAGGATGAAGAAAAAATTGCATTTGTTGGAAAGGGAAAATGGAATAAATCACAATCCAAACCAGAATCTCGCCAAGTGGGCAAGAAGAAATATTTGTCCAAAATTAAATGCTTCCATTGTCATGAATTTGGACACTATGCCACGATGTGTCCACATAAAAAGGCGAGCAAGAAGAACTTAGGAGGAGGAGTAGGTGAATCTTTTGCTTCACAGTTTGAGCTTGACTTTACCCTTATCGCATGCATGGTAAGAAAAATGATGGGGAGTGTGTGGTACTTGGACTCAAGTGCATCGTTTCACATGAAAGGGTGTAGACAATTTTTGAGTGACCTGGAGGAGGAAGACTTGAAAATGCACATCGAGATGAGGTATGACAGAAGGTACAATGCAACTAAGATTTGTATATTCATTTTTCAAATGGATTTGGTCACCCCTCTTAGGTTCAAGGATGTCATGTTCATTCTGGGCCTAAATAAAAATATCATCTCCTTTGCAGTTTTGAAAGACCGTGGTTATGATGTGATATTTAGAGAAGGAAAAGGATTATTAATACACATAGCCATGGGATAGGTGAAACAAATCAGGGTTCATGTGAAGAACCTGTGGAAGCTATATGTGGAAGAATGTGTTGCATTAAGCACTAAGGTGGAGAAAGTGCGGAGTCATGATGTTGGTGAACTTTGGAACACGAGACTTGGTCACTTGCATCATGGTGCCTTCAAGATTATGCAACAAATAACCACTGGCCTCCCTAAATGAGCACTTGACCAACAAGATGTATGTAAAGGGTGTACCTTGGGGAAGTACGCAAAATCCACATTCCATGATCGGGAGAACAAAGCACATGCAGTCTCGGAAGGGATCCACTCTGATGTATGTGGACCTTTCTAGATAGCCTCCACTGCCAAACATAAATATTTTGTAATTTTATTGATGACTTCTCAAAGAAGTGTTGGATCTTGATCATGTAGAAGAAAGATGAGACATTCTCCAAGTTGATATAATTCAAGGCACTGATTGAGAAAGAAATCAACAAGAAGGTGAAGGCTCTCAGGAGCGATAATGGAGGTGATTTTGTGTCGAGTTAATTCAAAAATTTCTATGTGAAAGAAGGAATTCGACAAGAGTTGACAACACTCCACAAAACAAAACAAAATGGGGTGGCTAAAAGAAGGAACCATATCATTATGGGCGCCATGAGGGCTATGTTGCATTATAAATGCCTACCACTATATTGTGGGTAGAGGCATGTGACACAACTGTCTATTTGCATAACCAAATTCCTCGTCTGATTCTCATCATGATTACACCGATGAAGGTTTTTTCTGGGAGAATGTTGGATGTGTCGCTCTCCAGGATTTTTGGAGCCTCTTTCTACCACCATGCCTCCAATGAATCAAGGAAGAAGCTTGAGCCAACAATAGAATTGGGGGTTTTTATGGGTTACTAAAAAACTTCTCAAAACTATTATGTGTACTTGTCATCCCTCATAATGAAATTTTTGTGAAGGGATGTAAAATTTGATGAGGAGAAAGCAATGTGGTGCTCTCTTGAGAAGGAGCTTCAGATCCCAGTAGAAGAGGATATTTTAGCTCCAAAGGAGGAGACTCACAAATTTGTGGAGTAGCCACAAATTGAGGATCTGAGAGTGGAGACATCAACTTAACAAAAACCATCCAGAGAAGGTAGAAAAACGACCAAGGAAACTAATAGACTTGTGCATGATGAAAGGGAGAATGTGGGAGATCCTTCAAATGTGCATAGGAAGAGAAGGTCACTTGATTGATACACTGGCTACATGGCTCTAATGACTAATGTTGTTGAGACTGAGCCATCATCTTTGGAGGAATCAATAGAGAAACCTGTATGGGTTGATGCAATGGTGGAGGGATATGAATCCATTGTAAAGAACAGTGTTTGGGAAGTGGTCCTAAGACAAGCTAATAAATTTGTTGTGGGTTCAAGATGGATCTTCAAGGTTAAGTAGGTAATAGGCATAAGCATATAGAATTTTAAGGCCATATTTGTGGCCAAGGGATACTCTAGGGTTGAGGTAATTGACTATGAGGAGACCTTTGCTCATGTAGCAAGGTACTCATCCATTAAATCAATTCTTTCATTCTCTATGAAGATGGGGTGTAAGATCCACTAGATGGATGTAGAAAAACATTTCTAAATGGGGTTATTGAGGAGGAGGTGTACATTGAGCAACCACAAGGTTTTGAGACATTTGATGGGGAGTCGCATATGTGCAGACCCAACCGAGCATTACACAGTCTCAAACATGTACCTCGTGCTTAGTACACCGGGATCAATAACTATCTCATTGGTTTGGGCTTCAAAAAAAGTTAGTAGATGAAAACCTATATTACATCTTGGTAGAAGCTAAATTGCTCATTATTGTCTTATACGTTGATGATTTGATTTTAACTAGTAATGAGCAACTGATCAGATCTTGCAAGCAGGACCTCGTAAGAGAATTTGAAATGAAGGACATGGGTATCATGCACTACTTCCTTGGGTTGGAAGTATGACAAGGTGATGGGGAACTCTTTGTCTCTTAGGGAAAGTATGTAAATGAGATACTACATAAGTTCTACATGGAGAGTTACAAACCCATGGAGACACCTCTAGGAAGTGGATGCTACTATTTATTGGTAGCTAGTGGGTTCATTCATGTACCTTGTGAACACATGATGAGATATGTGATGTGTGTTCAACCAGTTGAGCCAAGCTATGGTTAGGACAACCAAATTATTTTGGAACGAAACTAAGCATGTTTTATGGTACCTCAGAGGCACTACCCAGTTTGGACTATGGTACAGAGAGATAAAGGGAATGAATTTGTGTGGCTTCACAGATTCAAATTGGGTTGGGAGTCCATCAAACTCAAATAATACATCAAGTGGAATTTTTAGTGCTGGTTCTACAACTATTTCATGGAACAACAACAAGCAAATATTTGTGTCGCTCATCTCGTAAGAAACTGAATACATGGCTGTAATTCAAGCATCATGTGAACCAATATGAGAAACATACTTGTGGGATTATTTGGTTAGATCATGGATCCAACTATAATCTAATGTGATAATCAAATTTTCATCAAGCTCTACAAGAATCATGTATTTCACGATCAATCCAAGCATATAGATATTTAGTATCACCATTCACAAGATTGTGTGCGGAGGCAGATAATTTTGCTACAATACATTCCGACAGAGGAACAAAATGCTGAAATTTTGAGAAAGGCCTTGTCAAGAGGGAAGTTTGAGTTCCATAAGTGTAGAATAGAGGTGGTTGATAATCCCTTTCTTGCTGAGAGAGGGTGTTGAAAAATGCAGTGTGAAATTCTCAATTTTATTTTTCCTTTGATTAAATTGAGAAAAAATGAATTTCCACATTAGAAGACAACATGGATGCAGTTAATAGAGGTGGCATGGTTCTTGTCACTCAGTTAGATCAATAAATTTGAGTTAGAGGAGTTAAAGTTCAATTAAGCATGTGTGATTGTTAATTTGTAGAAATTAAGGTTAGTTATTTCAAGTTGTCTTCACTTAGACAACTTCTAACAATTGGAGGAACTAGTGGAAAGTTATTTGTTTAATGGGACTTCAGTCAAACTCAGTGTTCATCTAGTTAATTAATCAATCAACCCAAAATAGCTAGTGCATGCAGATAATTCGAGTTCTCCAGTTGTGGTGGAGATTCTAAGGAAATGTAACATCAACCATACAATAGTAAGTAGAGTAAAAGTGTTGCATGCAATTAGATGATCAACCTAGGGAATTTCACAATCAATTTGAGGATTTTACTAAATAATAGGGGCCTAATTTATGAGGGAATTATGTAAGGAAATAGGGGCTCAAGAAGAGGAAGAAATTGACTAAGTTTGGGTCAAAGCTTCTGAATGAGCAGAAAGATAGGTCATTCACTTGCAAGTTCTGTTCAGAGCGAGCAAGAAATTGTAATACTTCTTTATTCATCTTCGTAGAAGCTAAATTTCCTATTATTGTCTCATATGTTGATGATTTGATTTTAACTAGTGATGAGAAATTGATTAGATCTTGCAAGGAGGACCTTGCAAGAGAATTTGAAATCAAGGACATGGGTATCATGCACTACTTCCTTGGGTTGGAAGTATGGCAAGGTGATGGGGAACTAGTGACCAACTGGAGGAAGGAGGATGCCACTTCAGGTGAGGAAGTGGATGCTACTATTTATTGATAGCTAGTGGGTTCACTAATGTACCTTGTGAACACACGACAAGATATGTGATGTGCATTCAACCAGTTGAGCCAAGCTATGGTTAGGCCAACCAAAGTATTTTGGAAGGAAACTAAGCATGTTTTATGGTACCTTGGAGGCACTACCTAGTTTGGATTATGGTACAGAGAGATAAAGGGAGTGAATCTATGTGGCTTCATAGATGCAAATTGGGCAAGGAGTCCATCAAATTGAAATAATACATCAGGTGGAATTTTCAATGTTGGGTCTACAACTATTTCATGGTACAACAAGAAGCAAATGTTTGTGGTGCTTAGCTTAGCAGAAGCGAAATACATGGTTGCAAGTCAAACATCATGTGAGGTAATATGAGAAAGATACTTGTGGGACTATTTCGCTAGATGATGGATCCAACTATGATCTAATGTGATAATCAGAGTTGCGTCAATCTCTCCAAGAATCATGTATTTCATGATCGATCCAAGCATATAGATATTTCGTATCACCATTTATAGGACTGTGTGCAGAGGTGGATAATCTTGCTACAATAAATTTTGAGAGAGGAACAAGATACTAACATTTTGAAAAAGGCCTTATCAAGAGGGAAGTTCGAGTTCCATGGGTGTAGGATAGAGGTGGTTGATAATCCCTTTCTTGTGAAGAGAGAGTGTTGAAAAATGCAGCAAGAAATTCTCAATTTGAGTTTGCCTTTGATTAAATTGAGAAAAAATGAATTTCCACATTAGCAGACAACTTGCATGCAATTAACATACGTGACATGGTTCTTGTCAGTCAGGTAGATCAATAAATTTGAGTTAGAGGAGTTAGAGTTCAGTTAAGCATGTGTGATTGCTAATTTGTCGCAATCAAGGTTAGTTATTTCAAGTTGTCTTCACTTAAACTAGTTCTAACTATTGGAGGAACTAGTGGAAGGTTAGTTGTTCAATGGGACTTTAGTGAAACTCAGTGTTCATCCAGTTAACTGATCAATCAACCCAAAATAGCTAGTGCATGCAAAGAATTCGAGGTCTCGAGTTGACCTTGGGAATTGCACAATCAATTTGAGGATTTTACTAAATAATAGGGGCTTAATTTCTCAAGGAATTGCACAAGGAAATAGGGGCTGATGAAAAAATTGACTAAGTTTGGGTCAGAGCTTCTAAGCGAGTAGAGAGATAGGTTATTCACTTGCAAGTTGTGCTCAGAGTGAGCAAGCAATTGTAATACTTCTTTATTTACATCAAATTCATGTAAGAAAATATAAGGGTTTTTTAACAGTTGCTTTCCACTCGAAAAATACGGTATGTATGTTTGTTTTTCTTATACATGTTTCCGCTTGTGGTTTTAAATTGTGAATTGAATTTTACAAAGCAGTAGATTAAGATTCTGTCTTGTGATTTGACTAAAATTTCATGAGCAGTTGCAATTCTACACCATAATTTCTACATAACAAACAACATATTCTTTGTGAATGTGTTGCATTCCACATCATCTTGGATTTTGTTTTGGAAATTATTTTTTTCTTATTTTTCTTTATAAAGATAAGAAACATGGTAATATTGTCATGAGGCTCTTCAATATGTGATATATTGTTTCCCATTCTAAATTCATAGATAATAACAAAATGCATGTTTTGAACGTTTGAATATTGAACATAGATTTGTGTGCTTGTTTAAGGATTTCATAAATAACTTGTTTAATTAACTGTACAATTGTAATATTTATTTCTTTTTCTAATATAATGATTGTCATAGTAGTTGGTTTTTGACAATTCTTAATAATATATTTTTTGTGTATTGGTAATGATGTTTTATAATGGAAAGACAAACTTGGTGTATGTTTGGATGGTTGGTTGAGTTTTTGGATCCTTTTTCAAAAAAGGCGCAATGACTTTTCTTGTCCTTGTTATAAGTGTTCGAGGTTTTTTTTTGCATCCTAGATATTTTTTTGCACTACTTTTAATTTCACTATATTCTTTCTCATCTTCTATGCCATTAATTTCATTATATTGTTTGTGATGTTCCATGTCATTTTTCTGAGATCATTTTTTGACTGTGTTATGAGAATTTAATTGTAATCAATAACTTGTGCCTATAATAATTTATGGAAAAAAAAATTCTTGTCCTTGTTTGAAGTGTTCTAGTTTTTTTGGCATCCCAGTTTTTTTTTTACTTCACTTTTAATTTCATTATATTCTTTGTGATTTTCCATGTCATTTTCATGAGATCGTTTTTTGACTCAAAAAATTTTGTTTGGTATCCTAGTTTCAAAGACAATCATGTAAATATTTTTTGTTTTCATAGAGGCCGTTGTTTTTGAGAATCATTATATTCTTTCTGATCTTCTATGTCATTAATTTCATTATATTTTTTGTGATCTTCCATGTCATTTTTCAGAGATCATTTTTTGAAGGTGTTATGAGAATTTAATTGTAATCAATAACTTGTGCCTATAATAATTTATGCAAACTTTTGTTTGGTATCCTAGTTTCAAAGAACAATCATGTAAATATTTTAGGTTTTGATAGAGGCAATTGCTTTTGAGAATGACTCTTTCATGTGTCAAGGTCAAGTTGTCAATGTTTGTGGTCAATTGTATTTAGATGTTGTTGTCCTTTCCACTTGGGTTCAATTTTTGCATCTGACTCATAATGAGTATTTCTAGTGAAGACTTCAAACCTTGTTAGCTAAGTCAATTAATTTATTCCCTATCATATAACAATGAGGCTCAAAGTCATAAACTCAACCAGTCACTTACTAAAATTGAACCTAGATGGAGAGGATGCTAGATGGAGAGGATAATAAATTCACTTTAGATTTGACAAATAAATATAAATACGCTTAGACTTCAATGTCTCCTAGAATAAATAGATTTGAAAATTCAAATATAGAAACTATTGAGTAAAACCAAGATGAATTATTCTCCACAATCTAGTGAAATCTCAAAAGATCCCATTAAATGTTCAATGCAAAAATACCTCTAACATAACCCAATGCACCAGATAAATTATGTTTTAATTAGGCCTAGAATAATTTTTATGCTGCATTAAAACTAGACTAGCTATATTTGGTCAGGAAAAAATTGCAGTGGAAAACAAATCAATGAATCTAAACTTTGCCCTCATACTGAATCACATAAAACTAGACTTTATATTTGCTCATAAAAAATTTGCGGTGGAAAACAAATCAATGTAAGCAATGGAGATTGTGCCTTACATGTAGTAATAAGGAAATGTGAAATTAAAGAATTGTCACTGACATATTAGCTGAATGTGCAAAATAGTTAAATAGTTGAATCTCCCAAATACTGCGTGGCTCTTTAGGATTCTGGACTATACCATCCAATTATAAGGGAATTGTTGCCATTTTTGTGATTGACCAATAAAGTGGCAAAATTATAATTTAGCACAGTATTACCATTATTACTTAATTTATCCTCAAATGCCGAGGAAACCAAAAAAAAAATGAACAAGATGAAATATGAAGAAAATGTTCCCTTTACATGCGTTTTACAGTTTCATATCCAAAGAAGGCTTCCTTTCCATCTTGCTTGAACCAGTAGACTTCTCCTCAGTGAATATAAAAGGCTTCCTTTTCCTCTTGCTTGATTCAGTAGGTTTCTCCTCAGCCAATATATGGGCCTCAGATCCTTCTGCACCATCCAAAAGTGATTGAAAATGTGTGGGCATCCTTCCTAGATCATCAAAACCAGTCGAAATGGTTTCTGGGTTAACTGCGCTCTGTGATATAGTTGAGGATATAGTAGAGCAGTTGGTATACTTGCATTGCTAACAGTTGGTAGAGCAGTTGGTATACTTTCATGGTTTAAGCATTGGTGGAATTCTGAATGGCGTCCACAATCATGGTTCAAACATGCAGATTATGATTCTGGGCAAAACTCTGCACGACGTATAATGACATGTAAAACTAGAACCTTGGTGGTGGGTACAAAATGACAAAGTCACCCTCAAAAATGGCTTACAAAATAACATACTAGCGAAACGGTGTCTTGGCACAAAGTCAGTGTTACTTTCTAGTTTTTTTAGTTTTTTTTATAGACCAAATTTGGTAACTATGATATAAAGAGCAAATTTTTTACTTTCTAGTTTTTTTTTAGCACAATTAGCGGAATTCGATAACTATGATGTAAAGAGCAAACTCTTTCACAAAAATAACTGGAACCCAAATCTAAGCAAAAGAAATGATCCATTCTAGAGGAAAATCTATTTCACCAGCTAAACAGTGGTTGAATATCACAATGCTAAACACGGAAAAGAACCTTATATGCATTGCCTACACTGTAGCCTCCCTTTCTAATTCTGAGTTCAGTGATCCATTCTTTCGGCAGCCATTGTGGCGATTCAATTAACAAAAAAGGCTTTCCGAGTTCAAAGGAAGTAGTCGTATCAGGATATCTGTTAACTTGCTCTCCAGTTGTCCGAGCTTCAGATTTTGAGGGTTGTTCATCAGGTTGAACAGCAGGAGCTTTATTCTCAGCTCTGTCAGGATTGGTTTCCTCATGAGAAGGCGAAAGCGAATTCAAATCCACTTTGTTTTCCGACTGAATTTCCGAAGTATTTTCACATGACATGTCTTTTAGTCTGTACCATGCCAAGGATTTCATTCCGAGCAGTAGGATGAACAGTACCGTGCCAATCAAATGTGCATTCTGTAGAGTATTTTAACATTTTAACACTGTAAATCCATTCGAATACGATCTGCATTGGATCCGCCACTACGGAAATCCTTGACACCCAACAGAATAAACACATTTCATGTGAAAATCCTTCTAAAATAGAGTCAGAAAACAATGTGGATGCCAAGTCGCCTTAGCCTTCTCATGAGGAAACCAAACCTGAAAGAATGCTACTGTTCATCCTACTGCTCCTAATGAAATCTTTGACACGGTACAGACTAAAGACATGTCATGTGAAAATCCTTCTGAAACTCAGTCAGAAAACAATGTGGATTTGAAGCCGCTTTAGCCTTATCATGAGGAAACCAAAATCTGAAGCTCAAACCATTGGAGATCAAGTTAACAGTTGCCTGGTACGACTACTTCATCTAAACTACGGAAGTCTTTCATGTCATTTGAATCGCCACAATGGCTGCCCAGGATGGATCACTGAACGCAGAATTAGAAAGAGAGGCTACAGTGCAGCACCCCAGATAAGGTATTGATACCCACTTGTTTTCTTCCTTGTTTAGCATTGGATTGAAGCCTCTGTTTTTGTTTTCTTTGAACTGTAGAAGGCCAACAATCTTGCCTTAATTGTTTTCAATTTAATGGTTGTTTCGCTAAGCTGTTTGAAGTTTTAGAGACAGGGATCTATTATGTGCAGTAAATAAATTTTTAGCTATGTTTAAACCAATCAAATAATGGAGGTTGTTGCAGTTCAGAACAAATACAGAATGTGCCTTACAATATTTGATTCAGAATCTTTATTTTTGCAACAGCTTGTAAATCTAAGGTGCGCAAGTCAAATTCAACCACTGTTAATCTGGTGAAATAGATTGTTGTCTAGCATTTTCAAGTACAAAAGAGTAATGCTGATCATTTCTTTTGTTTAGATTTGGGTTCTAGCTATTTTTGTGAAAAAGTTTCTTTACAATATATTACCAAATTTTGACAAATTGCAAAAAAAAAAAAAAAAAAATTAGGCTCAACCTATTTTTTTAAAAGAATTTGCTCTTTATACTATAGTTCCAAGTTTAGCCAATTTGGTACAAAATTCAAAAAAATTATCAATTCGTTACATTTAATGAAATTGGCTAAAAACAATTTAAAAATTTGTCAACTTCATAGATTGGGAAAAATTATGGGTGAATTTTGACGAGGGTTGGAATTCTCTAGATTGTCATAACCTTGTTCATCATAGTCTCATGCCAGTAAAATAATATATGTTTACATTGTTTACTATGTAATATTAACATTTATTTCTAAGGGCTCTTCAACCATTTTGTTCCCTATCTTTTTAATCTATAAAAACTCACCATTTCCCTCAATGTTCCAACAATAACAATTATATCAGCGTTTACAACAAGTATCTTACTATTACAGTTTTTCAGGAAGGATTTGCCATTGCAACCATGATATTTAAAACATGCATATTTACATTGTTTACTATGTAATATTATCATTTATTTCTAAGGGCTCTTCAACCACACTGTTCCCTACTTTCTTTTTATTTATAAAAACCCACCATTTTCCTCAATGTTCCAACAATAACAATTATCCCACCGTGTTGGAGTCACGATTGCACTTACACCAAGACCCGCACCTGTTAGTAAACAGACACATTGCTAGAGCTAATGGATCCACAAAACACACGGGAGTGTTGGATCAACACCCCCGTTAACAGGGAGCGCAACAATCTTCCCCCTAATGCGAGCCCAATGTGTTTGGAACTCGTATCAGAGCCACACTTCTTGAGCTCGAAACACATTGGGCTCGCGTTGCTAGTTATTTTTATATTTAGTTGTTAAGAAATTTACTGCATAACATAAATAATTACTGAGAGGAATAAATATAAAAATAACCAACAACAACCATAAACACATAAACACAAATGTTTATTCGGGAAAACGCCAAATGCGGGGAAAACCCAACCTAATAAGATCTCATTAGCATTGGCCAAAACCCTGGCCAATCCGACCAAATGAGTCTTCACCACTCACCTCCAGATCTTGCCTTACAATGAAGTCCTTCCAACCTTTTATAGGCTCCATTACATATAATACCATTAACAAAATACTATGGCTGCACAATACCATGTGCCCCAAAACGATCATTGTTTAACCTAGTAAACTTTGACTCTATCCCAAGTCAAGTTTACCTAACACAACGTTTACAACAAGTATCCTACTATTACATTATAACAAAGATATGCCATTGCAACCATGATACTTAAAACATGCAACAAACATAGAATGGTTCAAAATCCGACCAATTGAGACTTCACCACTCAACTCCAGATCTTGCCTTACAATGAAGTCATTTTAGCCTTTTATAGGCTCCATTACATATAATACCACGGACAAAATACTATGGGTGCACAATACCATGTGCCCCAAAACCATCATTGAACAATGTAAACTTTGAAATGGGAACTATAAACTCAAAATGGGAACTCTCGCCAAAAAACCCAAAAAAAACATAAAAAACGGTGGTAAAAACGAAAAGTGTGTATATTGGAACGATGTTTTTATTCTTTAGGCATCAATTTTGAACATGTTTTAAAAATGGCAGTCACTACGAAATTTACTATGAAATTTTCATGCAAAATATAGCTTCAAAATGAAAGTGATGATATTGGAACAATGACTTTTTTTTTAGGGTCAATTTTCAAAATTTTTCAAAAATGCTAATAAAACCAAATTTTTATGTCTCAAGCAAGGTTGTTTATGAGGAAAAAACACATTAATGTTTTTGGTAGAATATCATTTTTCTTTCCTAAGTATAAATTTAACATGTTTTCAACCATAACATGTTAGATACAAAAGAAATTGAAATTTTTTCAATTATAAAATTAAGAAATCATCACATTATGAACAAATTACATCACTAAATGAATTCAAAAGTTTTTATTTGTATACTCATCTAACCCCC
>APFE031578607.1:5802-36923 GCA_000404065.3 Pinus taeda
AAAATCCAAAGTGTTGTTTCACTTTAAACAATAGAAGCAGAGTATGTTGCTGCTATAGAGGCTAGTAAAGAAATGATTTGGTTACAAAGGTTTATGGGTGAATTGGGTAAGGAGCATGATATGGGCACGTTATACAGTGATAGTCAAAGTGCCATTCATCTTGCAAAGAACTCAACATTTCATTCTAGGACAAAACATATACAACTCAAGTACCATTTCATACGATCAGTGTTGGAAGATGGAGAGTTGAAGCTGGAAAAGATACACACTAGCCAGAACCATGCATATATGCTAAAAAAAGTTGTAACCAGGGAGAAACTGAGAATATGCTTAGTTTCAATTGGTCTTCAAGGATGAAGATGAAGATGAGAAGCAACCAGGTCCAAAGAGGAGTCATTTTCCAGCAAATGGAGCAGCGGTGGAGTTGCTACAATTAGTCTCCAAGTGGGAGATTGTTGGGTGTGGAGCCTGATTATCTTCTATATTCTAAAGTACCACCACATTGGACCCCAGTTCAAAATGGGGGCGCCAACGTCGCCCGTAAAATATTCGCTACAGGGGGGGTCCAGGGGGGGTGCGGCTGCGACCTTTGGGAGCCCCCCCTGGCAGGGGGTTTCGGGGGCAGCGGCCCCGAAGCTAAAAACAGCTGTAAAATTTCCTTGTAAGAGTATAGTAATTTCTAGTCAATCTGGGCCGTTCATTAGGTGGATGATCTAACGGTAGAACTTATGTTTAGTTTAATGTTTTTTGCCCTAGAAGGCAACCCCTCTCTTTGTATGAGGGCATTGTATTTGAGGATGTGAGATAGATGTGTATTCTATGTGAGCGAGAAACAAAGAGGTGAGACTGTGAGAGAAGACAGAGGATATTACAGCGGATTTGCTGTAGGTTGTATCTCTTCATTTTGCTGGATAATAGAAAGGAAGGACTGGCTGTTCGAGGTGGACATAGCCCAAACTGGGTGAACCACGTATATTTGTGTCTCTCTTGTTTTGTGTGTTTTCTGTGTTTATATTTCTGCAATATTTTATGTGTTCCATTGCTCCGTAATATATATAATATTCTAACATGTTTCATGTGCATTGATTCTCCTTCTAGTTATATGTGTTCTGCTTGATCTTGCTAAAATCTATTAAGCTTCTGCAAGTTTGATTGTAGAAGTAGATTAAAGTATTTTGATTTAGTTACATTGCATTATCAGGTTAATCTATAGTGGGAATTTCTACATGGTATTGGAGCAAAGGTTATTAGTGCTGTGAGCAATATACGTAGAAGAGAATTCGAACTTTGAAGTTTGGGATTGCAGGTACAAATTAAATTCATCTCATACTTCAGGTTAGGAAATGGAATTCTATGGCTTAAGACTCGAGTATGCCTTGGAAGGTTGCTCGAATTACATAGCATGGAAAGATAGAATGGAAGCTATATTAGAAGACAATGGTTTGAAGGATTTCATTGATCGAGAAATCCCCAAACCAGCTGCAGCTAATGCACAAGAATTGGCTGATTGGAAGAAGTGTGTGGTGAAGGCAAGACGGATTCTTGTGGAGGGAATTCGAGACCATATTTTCTCGAGTCTCCAGGGAAAGGATACTCTGTTCTCAATGTGGAAGACATTGAAGGACCTTTATCAGAATAGTAGAGACTAGAGGAAACTAGCACTCAAGGATAAGCTTCGGAAAATTAAGATGGAGAAGGGTGGTACTATTTCTACATATCTGAACAAACTCACCACCTACAGAGATGAGCTTGGTAGTGTGGGAATAACTACTGTTGATGACAATATGGTGAGCCTTTCTCTCCTTGGTCTTCCAAAGAGATGGAATGGCTATGAGTACTCTGTGAATGGAAGAGAGAAACTACCGGATTAGGAATGACTATGGTCGGATCTCATGTAGGAGGAGATCAGGAGCACTCGAGATGGATCTTCATCAAAGAATGATGATGAAGAAAATTTGGCCTTGGCAAGTAAGGCAAGGAAAGGTAAAGGGAAGGCTTCCCATTCCAAATCGAATTCTTCTCATGGAGGAAAGAAGGGTGACAAATCTAAAGTGAGATGCTTTAATTGTCACGAGATGGGACATTATGAAACTAATTTCCCATCGAAGAAGTAAAACAAGGGATCCACAAAAGGATCAGAAGGTGAGGCGTTAGCCTCTCAATTTGAAATGAACTTTACCCTCATCGCATGTATGGTTTCATCGATGGTGTGTTGTGTTTGGTATCTTTGCAGTGGACCCTCATTCCACATGATTGGCGATAAAAGTTTATTTAGTACTTTGGAGGAGAAAAACCTCAAGATGCGCATAGAGATGGGTGATGATGGAAAGTACATTGTTTCAGGAGTTTGCACAGTTTCTTTTCAGAGGAGGCAAGGAGCTCCTCTCACCTTGACTGATGTGAAGTATGTGCCTGGACTGAAGAAGAACTTAGTATCGGTCATCATGTTGGAGGATAAAGGCTACAATGTTGTCTTCAGTAAAGGAAAGGCGTTCCTAAGACACATAGCCACGATTCAGACCAAGAGGATTGGGATTCAAGTGAAGAATCTCTATAAACTAGAGGTAGATGACTGTGATGCATTGAGTTTGAAAGCAGAATTGGTGCAAAGCCAAGACATTGGCAAGTTATGGCACAGGTGGTTGGGCCATTTGCATCATGGCGCCTTGAAGATAATACGGAAAATATCTACAAGACTTCCCAAAGGTAAACTTGAGCAAGTTGATACATGCAAAGGTTGTACCTTAGGAAAGTATGCCAAGTCTTCCTTTCATGATCGAGACAATCGAGCAGAAGCGATCTTAAAGCGAGTTCATGCTGATTTGTGTGGACTATTCTCGATGGCATCCACAATGAAGAAAAGGTATTATGTGATTTTCATTGATGATTATTCTCGTAAATGATGGATTTATTTCATGCAGAATAAGGATCAAACCTTCTCAAAGTTTTGTGAGTTCAAAGCTTTGGTTGAAAAAGAATCATGGAAGAAGATCAAGGCCTTGAGAAGTGACAATGGCGGGGAATATGTCTCTCAAGAGTTTAATGACTTCTGTGTAGTGGAAGGAATTAAATGGGAGTTGATGACACCCCATAACCCACAGCATAATGGGGTGGCCAAGAGGAAGAACATAATGATTGTAGGGGTAGCACAGGCGATGTTTCATGACCAAGGCCTACCACTTCATTTATGGGCTGAGGCATGTAACATAGTGGTCTATTTGCATAATAGAAGGCTACATCACATACTTGGGATGAAAACACCAGAGGAAGATTTCTTCAGTAAGAGACCAGATGTGGGTCACTTCAGGATCTTTGGATCATCAATATATTGACATGTGACAAAGGATGCACGGAAGAAGCTTGAGCTGACAGCTGAGTTGGGGATACTTGTGGGGTACACTGATACACCCCAAAACTATCGGGTGTACTTGCCTACCATTCGGAGGATAGTGGTTTGCAGATATTGCAAGTTTGATGAGCAGAAGGCCATACGAGTTTCCCTTGAGAGGGAGCTCCAACTAGAGGCTGTGGAGGAACTTTTGTTTCCTAAGGAGGAGGAGCCTCAGACTAATGTGGAGCAGCCACATGTAGAGGTTCCAGGAGTGGAGACATCCACTCAAGCAAAGTCTTCCAAAGATGGACAGAAGTGAACAAGTGAAGCTGACAAATTGTTGTCAGTTGTGAGAGAGAATGTGGGAGAACCATCTTCTCAGCGTAGATAGAGGAGGTCACCTGAGAGGTACACTAGATACATGGCCCTTGTTGGGGAATGTATTGAGACCGTGCCATATTCCATTGAGGAAGCAGTGCAGTGGCCGATTTGGGTTGATGCTACGGTGGAGGCGTATGACTCCATAGTTTGGAACAATGTTTGGGATGTGGTTCTAAGACTGGAGAACAAGTCAATTGTGAGTTCCCGTTGGCTTTACAAGGTAAAGCAAGCTGCTGATGGTAGTGTGGAGAAGCATAAGGAAAGATTTGTTGCCCGTGGTTTTTCTTAGGCTGAAGGGATTCACTATCATGAGACTTTTGCTCTTGTCGCAAGGTACTCATCTATCAGATCGATGTTGGCACTATTAGCACATATGGTTTGGAAGATCCATCAAATGGATGTGAAGACTGCATTTCTCAATGGAAATATTGAGGAAGAGGTGTACATAGAGTATCCAAAAGGTTTTGATACTTTTGATCGTGAGTCGCATGTGTGCTGACTCAAGAGAGCTTTATACGGGCTGAAGCAAGCACCTTGTCCTTGGTACACTAGGATCGATAACTACTTCACCGGGTTGGGCTTCACAAAGAGTGAATAAGATGCAAACCTGTACCACATCATGGTGAAAGGTAAGCAGTTGATGATTGTACTTTATGTTGATGATCTCATATTGACAAGTGATAATCAGTTGATCATGTCTTGCAAGGAGGACCTTGCAAGAGAATTCGAGATGAAAGACATGGGTCTCATGCATTAATTCCTTGGCATGGAAGTATGGTAGAATGATGGGGAGTTGTTTGTGTCTCAGGGCAAGTATGCCAATGAGATACTCAGAAGATTCCACATGGAGAAGTGAAAGCCCATGCAGACTCCTCTAGCAGGTAACTGGAGGAAGGAGGATGCTACTACAGGAGAAGTAGTAGAAGCTACTATGTACAGGCATCTTGTGGGTTCATTGGTGTACTTAGTGAACACATGACCAAATTTGTGCTATGCTGTCAACTGGATGAGTCAAGCTATGGTTTAGCCTATGAAGATGTTTTGGAAGGCATATAAGCATGTTTTGAGATACCTCAAAGGCACATCTCAATATGGATTATGGTACAGACAAATAGAGGAAGTGAAGCTACAGGGCTTCATTGATGCAGATTAGCAGGGAGTCCATCAAATCAAAAGAGCACATCAGGAGGAATTTTCAACCTTGGGTCAGCTGTAATTTCTTGGTACAGCAGGAAACAGAGGTTGGTTGCACTCAGCACGGCAGAGGCCAAATACATGGCTGTCAGTCAGGCAACATGTGAGGCCATTTGGATGAGGAAATTTTTAGTTGGCTTGTTTGATCAGAGGATGAATCCAACTGTGCTCTATTTTGATAATCAGAGTTGTATCAAACTCTCTGAGAATCCAGTATTTCATGATAGGTCCAAGCACATCGACATTCGATATCATCATCTCAAAGATTGTGTGGCGAGGAGGAGTATGTTGTTGTAGTATATTTCGACCGAGGAGCAAGATGCTAACATTTTGACTAAGGAATTGTCAAAGTGTAAATTCGAGTTCCATAGAGACAGGATCGGGGTGGCAGATAATCCCTTTCTTGTTGAGAGGGAGTGTTTAAAATGTGGCAACAAGAATATTCCAATTTTAATTTGTCCTTGAATTAATATTCAGAATTAAAATTCGAATTTAGTGTCACCAACTGCTTGAAAAATAATTAATTAATTCATCTTGGATTAATTATTTTGATAAATTCAAGCTAGAAGTCTTTGTGAAGTCATGCAACAATTATCCCTTAAATTAAGGAGATTATCCCTTAATTAAGGAGATAAGAATGAGTTATAATTGAGTTGTAATTAGTTAGCTCAGTTAACTGAGTTATGTCTAGTTAAATTAGTTCCAAACAGTTTGAGGAACTAATTGTGATTTCAGTCAGTTAATGCATGCATGCATCAAACTAGTGTACTCTAGATAACTAAAGATTCTCTCATAAATAACTCATGCATGTCTATTTAGAGAAAGACCCAATTGAGAATAAAGATAGGGATAGTGTACTATCAATTGCAAGAATTTTCCTATAAGGAAAACTCTTACATGAAGAAGGAATTCATTCCTTGAAATTTGCATAGTTTTACAAGGTGTAAGATTAGTGTGAGTGACCAGTGTTACACATGGTAATAGTAGGATCACCCATGAAAAACTACACTAAGAAATAGGAGCTTGGAGGGCAGTGTGGAGGACTTAATGAGAAGTCTATTTTTTCTGTAAGCATCTGTGAGGATAGTACTGAGAGCTAGCTAGCTATGAGAGCTAAAGCTGTGTGTAATCTTGAGATATTTCCACTTGTATGATAATACAGATAGCGAGGTTTTTTAGCTGAGGCTTTCCCTAGAGTATTGTTCTATGTTTCATGTGCATTGATTCTGCTTCTAGTTATATGTGTTATGCTTGATCTTTCTCAAATCTATTAAGCTTTCACAAGTTTGATTGTAGAAGTAGATTAAAGTATTTTGCTTTAGTTATATTGCATTATCGGTTAATCTACAGTGAGAGTTTCTACAGATTTCATAGTTCTAGGAAGGACTGGGCAACTCTCTGGCTCATTCACTACACAGTTTCTGAGCACAATGAGGTCCTATGTAATTTATGCACTGAGTGGTTCTAGGATGCCTCTCATGTTCTATGCAATTTCCCAGTTAAAGGTTGGATGTCCATTAGCTCTGTGCAATTTTGGAGTTGAAGGCTTACTGTCAGCTTGAACTGTGGAATTCTTGAGAACAAGGTTGGTTGCCCTCAAGGATTGTGTATTTTACTAAGCCAAGCCTAGGTCAGTGCGAGATAAGCTGCTATGATTTATGAGGGAGGTTCCAAAACAAAGCATAGGCAACATTTTGGAGGGTGGTTGTAGCTTCTACAACAGGAACTCATTCTCTATATAATAGGTTTAAGTACGATTTTGTGAGGGATACAATCAGAGTATTTCAAACAAGTCTAAAACCTTATATTTAGTAGAACCTAGTCCATTGTGGTTGCAAACAAGGAGAAAGGTATTCGAGAGAAAAAAATAAGGGATGTATTCTATCTAGGGTATCAATCCAAAGTCCCTTCAGTAAGAAATCCCATCATTAAAACAAATAAAAAAAGAAGGAAACAAAACCTAATAGGTATTGAGATCACTGCGATGTTTTAAGAGAAAACCCCTTATAACATGTTATGATCTTTCAAAATGTTCAAATAGTGTTCTTGCAACGCTAAAGAGTTGTAGTGTTAAATGCTAAAGAGTTGTAGTGTTTTCTCCTTTTTTTCAACATGAGAAAAACAAAACTAGCTTCATTATACATAAAGAGGAGTTTACATAGATCATGTACAAATCTAAATGTACTTCTTCAGATACCCCAAGGAGCTTCAAAGCACTCAAAATTAGAGAAAAAGAACTTTAAATATGCCCAATCACAACTTGACATCATAAATATATAAGACCCAAAAAGGACTTATCAAGGAACAAAGGGTCTTGACGCTCTATTACAAAACATAATATAACAAGAGAGTCTCTGACCAACATGAAAGGAAAAGAAGAAGAAAAAACATTTGATTAAAAAAGGAAAAGCAGAACCAAAATAAAAATAGGACAGAAAGGAAACTAAGACAAAATAAAAGCCTAACAGACCAGGACGAGAAAGATCCCAAGCCATAAAAAGAGACATCTTGTAGGAATTCAAAATGAATCTTCCTAAGCATGTAATAAACTCCATGCTTGGATAAGGCATCAACCTCCAAGTTCTACTGATGATGAACATGTTGAAAGGAAAGGTCAGGGAAAGAGGGAAACAAAGACTTGAAGTTTTCCATCCAGTGAAATCCCTAGAGTTAGTGTTTTTCCTGCCCTTTATTGTCTTATATTTACTCTACAAAGGTAAACCAAATATAAAGGATAACTAAATAAAGCATCATTGCAATTGATAAATCGATCTACAAATCTAGTTATAAGTTACAGGGTTAGCATTAATTATAATAAGGAAACAAATAAATATTGAACCCATAGTTTAATTGTAAACCATAAGGCATAACAATGGTATGCAAGCTGATTGGAATGATTGATGCATAATTCAAACCAAGTCATGTAAGGAATCAATACATACTTTGTTATAAAAGAAAATGAGAATCACACATTCTAATTGCAAAGTGACTCAATCACACATACATAATGAAACTATAAATCGAACCAACCACATAATCTATATAAAAATATAGCACGATATATTTTATAAATAAATACACACACAATATATAAATAAATAAGCAACTTATCTACATTATAAAGCTATGGAATAGAGGCAACATGGCTGAGTTGGTGCGCCCTTGCAACCGATAACATGTTGCATGAGGAATCTTAGATCACTGATGGGCATCCAAACTAGACACAAATTAAGGCCCATCTAACCTTTCTTATGTACATAAAGGCTATATTAAATCTCTCCTTCTACACTTAATGATGTTTTTTATTATTATCTTTAATATGTGCTTAGGAAGGTTTAGAGATAATTGCATATTATATGCCTAGTATTATTTAGTTTTGTAGAATATTGAGAAAATATGGAGTAAATTATGAATGAGATAATATAGGTAATTTATACCTACTATAGGATGGACCAATATTGGATAATAAATGAATTGAATATCATGAAATTATTGACAAATTCTAGAGCTCCACTGATCGAGAAAACCTAGGGATGTTTTCCCTATCATTTAATGAAGATTCCTAATATTGGGAACCGGATCCACTTTTTGAGGGATTTTGGAGGGGAAAGATACCTCCTTTCAAGGATAATTATTCCTCGTCACTTTATATAATTTTCCTCTAGAGGCATGCATTTCTTACTCTTGTTGTGGAGAAAACTTGTTATTTAGTAGCTCCACTTTCATTTATAGCGGGGATGTACTTGGATGGATTCAAATAATGAAGTTTGGTGCCATTTTAAGCTTATAAAGATTGGTTTCCTTCATAGGAATTGGATTTTCATTGGGCTTGGCCATCCTAGGAGCTTCAAATCCCTCTTGTACAATTTGATTATTTCCTTTGAATGCATTTTTCACTTGGATCTCTTATTTCTTCATTTACAATTCATGCTTCTTTTGTTGTTGGTCATATTGGTTAAATGATATAAGTGAGTTGTTTTGTAGTTTATTTAAATATTAATGAGCATGAATAATCCTTATAACAACTTTTAAAATTAATATTTATTATTGAGCTACTTGGATTGGTTTACTAGTTCACAAATCTAGAATTTATGGAAGTCCCTTGTAGCAAAATAGTAGTAATTTTATGCTATTTTTTAGAACGTGTTAATTAACTTCATTTGAGTTGATTCCACTTGTATTGGGTCATAAAAAAATTCAAGTTAATAAAAAAATATACCCCATATCATTTTTACTTGATTAGGTTAGGAATTTGGTAGGTTAACTAGCTCACTAGTTCTTGAATTTCTGATTTTTAGAGTAGTAATTGTTTGCTATTTTTTAGTACGTGTTAACAGGGGTATTTTGGAGTGATTCCATTTGTAAAAGAGTCCTAGGACATCCTAATTAATAAAAAAAATTCCCATCTCATTTTCATTTTATTTACTTTTTAATTTGGCAAGTTATCTCACTCCTATAGCAAAACAAGGCCTCGTGTAGCACCTCCTATAGTAGTCTTGTAACAGTCCTATAGCTCATGTAAAATTGACCATATCTGCTCAAAAACTTGGTTTTTGTTTCTTAATATTGAATAATTACCCCTAGGTTCTAAATCCATGATTGAGGAACACCAAAAACCACTTAGGAATTTCCTTTTTATCCCTACAACACATCTCAACAATTTGCGTCAATGGACATATTTATGAATTGGATAGCACAATAAAGATTTCCTTGATTTCTGCATGAAGTATCTAATGAACTATGTTAGTGGATCCAATATATTTGGAATGCAGTGATTGATTACATTATATTTCCTTCATGCATGCTAGATTATCTAGGTTTTTTATTTCAAGCACTATTGTTTCCATTCCCTAGACTATGTTTCCTTTTCACTACAACTTTTACATTATGCAATGAGGTTAGTGTTTGATATCATGATATTCATTTAATCACATTAGATCAATGAAATAAGGAAACATTAAATGTTGCACATATAGTGCTGATACCTCTGAATTTTGTGTGAACCTCATGTTTATGATTTAATTTGGTAGCCTTGGGAGTTGCAACATTCTTGTTTCCATACTGGGGCTCATCAATCACATGCAAATCAAATCAGAAGCAAGTAACTGGAAATAGGGGTGTAGTAAGGAACATAGATAAAAACTAGAAGATATGCTCTAGGCATACAAGGGACTATTCCAAGAACCTAAAGGGCTATCACCCAAGAATGAAGTTGAACATGAGATCCAATTATTGTTGAACTCTCCATTGTGAAGCATCAAGTTGTATGGGAAGTCAAATATAGAAGTAAATGAGGTGAAGAAGTAGTTGCAATAATTGTTGGAGAAAGGTCATTGTAATTGTGCTAAAAAATGATGGGACATGGTGAATTTGCATTGATTAGACGATGCTGAAAAAAATTAAGCTCAAGAAAAATTACCCCCTACCTAAGGTTGATAACTTATTGAACTTGGTTCAACAAGAAAACTACTTCACCAAGCAAGATTAAAATCAAGGTATCACTAGGTTTGAGTCAAAGAAGAAGATACCTAGAAGACCACCTTCAACACCAGCTAAGGTTTGTATGAGTGGTTATTCATGTCATTTGGTCTATTTAATGCACCATCTATATTCATGAGACTAATTAATGGTATACTACACCCATATCTAAATTCAAATTTTGTTATTGTTTATTTAGATGATATATTGGTATATAGTGCTATTGGGGAGGATCACATCTCATATTTAATGCAAGTGTTAGAGACATTGAACAAGCACCAACCGTTGGAAAAACTAAAGAAGTGTGAATTTTCACATTAGTCTTTGGCATATTTAGGTTTATGTAATTGGTGGAGGGGGCCCTCAAGATATAACCTTCTGTTATGGCAGCTACAACCACCCTCCAAAATTTTTCCTTAGCTTCGTTTTGGAGCCTCCCTACCAACCATCCTCAGCATCCTGTCTTGAACTATCAAGTACATGAGCTTCAGTGGTTTTTCAGTAGCTTTCCAGCCTGTGCATGATAGCTTGCTTCGCTCCCCTCACAAGCTGCCACTCCAGACCTGGGCCAGCTACTAGCTAAGCAGCTCCCTCAATAAATTTCACAATTCTGGAGGGGAACCAACCTTCCCTCCAGCAATTGCACAAATCTGACTAACAAACTGTTGGGCCCAGAAACTGCATAATCCTATCAAACAATCTTCCTAGTGAAAACTACTTAATCTATCCCAGCAATTCAACTCAACCTAGAAATTGCACAATTCTGGGAAGAAATCAGCTGCTCCTCCTAAAAATTTCACAATCTCTCTAGACAGCCAGGCCAACAGTTAGATGCTCCTCCCAGAAATTGCGCAAAATTCCCTCTCAGTCAAGTAAGATGTTGCATGTGCCTTCAGGTTGACTAGTTCCCTCCGGGACTAAGAAAACTTGACTTGCATGTATGGGTTTCTCTTTCCTGAAATAACAAAAAAGCAACATGCAAAAAGCATCCCTAGATTTTAGGGAGCTATTTTTAGCAGCTAGAGGTTACATGCAAATATCATTTTATAAACTTTCCTCCAAGTGTCGTTTTTTCCCACATTTGTGGCATGCGCATCATGAGCCTCAAAACTATTTATTCGATGCTTCAAAGCTCATTCTTCACATCAATCTTGGAGATTGAACATCCCATAGTACATCTAGGAGTCTTCGGCACATCCAACTCAGCTATTTCTAGGTAGGTCCACTTTACTTGTCTTTTGTAGCATTGTTGTCACCTATTTATGTTTTGGCTTGTGTGAGTGTTGTCTTCTTGATTTATGTGAATGCTTGTTGTCATTTACATGCATGTTAGTTTGTACAAACAATGTTTCATTTTTTGTTAGCATCTCACTGTTGTCACATGCATGACACTATTTTGCATGAACAGTAGCCAATTCAGCGACTTGTTTCACACACATGCATGTTTTTCTATTTTTTGAATCTTGCACTCATTGTTTGCACACACAACCATTCACTCCTGCTTACACTCAATATCGCCATGCATTCACATCTTCATATGCTTTCAGTTGCCCATCAACGGGTCTAGGAAACCTTAGCCTAGACTCTGATTCACCCAGACAGTATTGTGCAATTCTGAGAGGCAGTGACTACTGGCCCAGAAAATTGTGCAATGTAGTCCCTGGGCCTACATCCCTTGCCAGCTGAAATTGCACATTACACAATATCAATACCCAATAGGCCAGTTTGGATTACGCATTGTGAAATTCCAGTAGTCAACCAGCCTCCTGATAGTCCAGATTGCCTCTTCCACAGTTCCAGCAGTCAGTCTCCCGGCCTCCCGATAAAAATTGTACAATCCTTTCCAATAGTTCCCTGGGTATGTTTCATGTCATCCCTCAAGTTTGCTTTGGTTTTAAATGACAGTTTTCTTGCCATGCATGTCACCATGTCTCCAGATATAGTAGGTGTTCATCCATCTCTTAGTAGTTCAAGATCAATGGCCTCTAAGAGAGAAGGATCAAAGGACACCTATGAAAGTGCAACTGGAGTAGTAGTTGAGCGAGTGTCTATGAGTTTTCCAATATAAAAAGACACCAAGCTGATTGTAGATGAAGACATCAAGCTGAAATAGTAAAAGGTCAATGATGCATTCTCAGGCACATTTGAGGAAAATCGTGAAGACCTCCAAGTCTATGTGAACATTCACAAGTCTGGTTTGTACCGAATTGCATGTAAATACCTCACATTCCCATGTGTGGAAATGATACATTGGATCATCTTGCACACTGATCCCGAGATGATGACATTGAGCAGTGTCAGCGGGACAGAGATTGATACCTTTAGGGCACAGGATTATTAGCAGCTGTACCACTTGCCGAAGGCAATGAGCACCATGGAGACACCCTTCAGCATACCCAATAGTAATGCCAACTCCAAAGATATCTTGAAGAATTGGGTGAAGGAACCAACCAAATTCAAGATGACACCCAACCAGATTTACAAGAAAAAGATACTGCGGAAAGCATATCAGTACTTGTTCATCTTTGCATGTCACTTGTATGGCCAAGAGAGCACAGAGACCTTCTCGCAAATTTGGGTGATCACGTTAGACCAACTAGCCAATGAAGGAAAAGCATGCAACTAGTCTGACATGTTGGCTCATAGGTAACAGGAGCTCAGCAATAGCTAAAAGGTCAGAAGGTAGAGATCTACATGTCATCTTACATCTTGGATGCAATCTATGCCCATTAGGAGTTCCAGGGTTTGAAATGGGCATGGACATAAGCAGAAACCTTTGTCAATACTTATTGTAAACTATTTTCCAGAATCCAAATGCAGCTTTCGAGGGGTTATCAAACAAATGTCAGATCATTTTGTCACTCCAGTGTATAAGATGATATTTGAGCAGGATCCACCTTGCATGTCGAAGGCAGTAGTGGAGGCATTGATAAACATAGCTGATTGGTATGCCTCACCGTCTCGCACCTTCGTACAGATGTTCAATGTGGAGAATCCTCCGCATGTTTTTCCAAAGTTTTCCATGGACAAGCTTGTCATGCAAAGAAGTATCATACCACATCTTGGCTTAGCTAGGCTACACCAGAAGAATAACACACCTTGACCTATTCTTCCATTGTGGATCTAGTTATATGAGATACAAAATCTCAAGCATGCAGATTCTGAAACTTAAGAGTTCAAGAAATATCCTTTTGACCCTCGAAGCTATAATCCGTATGACCCGCATTGTTTTGTGAAGGATCACTCCATGAGAGTACAGTTTCTATGGAACCACGAGGCATGTCATTGGGCTGAGGAAGACCCATGGATATATTTTCATAGCTTCTCCAGGCCCAATGAATCGGTTGGCATCACTGTGGAATGGTTAGCGAAGCAGCATGAAGCAACATCCAGGAGAGCACCAGCAACAATAGAGGTAAGCATACTAGTGAGCGACAAAGCTAAGAGAAATATTATTGACAGTGCAGAGGCAGAGCAAATTTGCAAGTTCAGAGGAAACCCACTACTGCAAAAAGTAGCTTTGGTAATAGAGGTGAAGCAACAACAACGCGACAGAAGGACTGCGACTGCGCAAAGGTAGAGAGAAAAATAGAGAATGGAGGAAATAGTGAAGGATTTGCATGAGTTGAAGGAGCAACTCTGGAAGTAACATGAGCTACACAGACATGAGAAGGAAGCAAAACAAGGAAATGTACTGTAGGGGGTGTAACATGTACAGATAGATGAAACTATTCCCGTACAGGTAGTAGACTCATCCGAGTAGCTGGCAAAAAGAAGACAAGGTGAGTAGTCGCAGGAGCAGGACTTTGCTCAAGAGATTGAATGAGCACTTGAGTAGATGGATATGGAGATGGAGCAACCAGATTTAGAGCAAGACATCGACCTCATGCCTTAACACCAAGAGGTTAACCCAGTAGCTTCACCAAATCCAGAAGTAGAGAAAGTCCCAAGTGACCAAGGATATAATGAGATCCTTGGAGACAACTGGAAGAAGAGATGCACAACATATCATTTGATGAGTCGCAGCATAGAGTTGTGAAATCACACGGAGTGTTTACTTCATATGACCACACATCTCCTGCACAGTTTGAGGAGTGAGTGATCGTATATGATGTGCACAAGCATCTAGTAACATTAGTCAAAGCCACTAGAGCATATGCCGAAGCCACTAGCTCAAGTGTTTGATTCTTGATAGAAGAGAATGAGTGAATGGCTAAGGAGTTACAGACGACCAAGTAGAGAGGAGAATTGGTTTCAACATTTGCCTGAGAAGAGTTGAAGAAGGTGATACTGGATGAAGTATCGTCACTTGATATAGTCATGTGGGCATTGTACTCTAGATTTGATAGCATGCATAAAATAATTGTCCATCTCAATGGTTGGTAGTAGTGATGTGCTAGGAGAGCACGTATCTTGTCAAACTTGCATGCTATTGTTGACCACATGCAAACATGGACAATGAGATACAAGGTAGCCCCATTACACTTGCCCAAGATTATTTAGCCCAAAGCGGTTGTGCTAAAGGCACGTATCTAGAGTTAGATCTGGAACTATGAAGAACTCCCGCATCCCATCACTAGTTTGCAGGCTTCCCATGCATGGGTATTCAGAAACATGGATGTTGTCTTGTGCGCACATGCAATCCCATCTATCAGGACAATCACCAAGGTAAAGACAAAGGCACAAGTCTGACTGGAGCTTGACTTGTACTTTGATGAGCTGTTGCTCATAGCCACAATGCAAACTTGGCGATCAGTGTAGACACCATGCATTAGTATGTTGTTGGTCCTTCCACACTCCAGACAATGATGCACATGTTATTGGACGAGTTGGAAAAAGGAGCTAGAATAGTGTACCCAAATGAAATAGAGGCAATATTTCGTTTCCATAAAAATGTCACCATAGGGTACATGGACACCATAGCGGACTACCGAGCTTGGCATCAGTTCTCTACTATTAACCATCGTGAGGATGTCGAAGAGTTGGTATTCCCATAGTTGTCTCAGTCATAGTGATGTCTTGCATGGCTTTCTCAAGCATATTTTGTCTCACATGGGTATATGTGCATATTGTATGTAACATCTTGTCAAGTGGAAGTTCAAGTGTCAATAGATGAATGTAACAGTCATAAAGTAGTTGAAGAGTCATGAGGATAGGTGAACAGTCACAAAGGGGAATGCCAAGGATTACCCCACCCTTTGCTATATATAGTCCCTCATAACTCATTGTACATGCTTTTGGTAAGCCAAGCTTCTGATAGGCATATCTTAGAGAAAGCTTGGAGAGTATTGTAACAAGACTTGGCTTCTCCAAAGTGCAGAGTTAGTACATCTCTTTGGTGGATCAGGCGGCAGTGACTATAACATTCCGCTATCTGGACTAGTGGTTGGTCATGGTTGTACTATATGATTGGAAATTTCACTTCTTAATATAACAGAGCCATCATGTTTCATGCTTATGTCGTATTTTATTTCAGCTATGTTTTTTACTCTAAATGATATATGTATCTGTTTATTTACGCATTTGTGTATAGCCTCTTTTTGTCTATGTATGTATGAATCTTACTGAAATGTTGGTTTAACCATCACTTTGGATTGTTGGTTCACCTTCCATCTTGTGGTGCATTTTTGCTCATGTGTTCCCTTTCAAGCTACGTCTTTACATAGGTTTCCAAGGGGAACACTCATTCCACCCTCAATGTGTTATAACTGCTCATACACTTTCCTTGGCTTGTTGTGCATATCACAACCTTGCTACCAACATGGACATCTTACTTTCCTTTGCGCGCAACTGCGGTCAAAGCAATATTGTATGACCCACTACTGAGAATCCTACACCAAATAGTCTGAGGTGTAGTTGGGACCTCTTACCAGGAAGATCCCCTAACATGTTGGCGGGTCTAGAACCATCAACATTTCTAGCACTAGAAGGAGGGACAGATGACAAGATATCTCCTCTCATCCTATTTTGAACCTCTATACATCTATCATGGATTCTATCAGACTCATCCTTCCGCCATGTATTTCGCACGCCAAACCTCTCAACATCATGAGGGAGTTTTTTGATCTCTTGTCTGAATTCACGTATGATGGTGAAGGCGAAGTAGCCTGGATTGAGTACTTAGAAGACTTCTATGCATTTCTTGATGATGCAGACAAGTTCTATGTAGAAGAGGTTAGTTTGCTTCTTGCATACACACTTCATGAATCCCCACAATGGTGGTGTTGGAGTTTGCCTCCCGGAAGCATGCACTCACTTGAGCAGTTCTGTGATCTCATTGAATCTACTTTCCATCATTTTGATCCAGAACCTCTTGACAAAAAACTGTTACAACAGCGGAAGGACACATATGAATTGCCTATGGAATTTTGGGACCACTTCCGTGTGTTGTAGTTTCAATCTCCGAAAAGTTAGATGAAATTCCAGTATCTCATGGACAAATTTGAGTACTGTCTTACCAAATCTATTAATCTGAAAAGAAAGTTCAAGCCTAAGCCTCGCTCAACATACTTTGGTGACGGAGCTGCACAATCACAGACGGGGACAGTTTCTGTCACAAGTGACTGTCCACTGTCCCCTCATCAACCAACTCCACCACCGTAGAGTGATGTGGGAGAACAGGCATACACATCCGTTCAGCTATCACATCCTCCCAACGTCAACTCACTCAATTTTCATGCAGATTTGGTTGTGAACCACGTGGGTTGTCACATGTCTATTTTACCTCAACCCTATGTTTGTGTTATGTTGATCCTTCGGATTGCACTATCTTGTGTTCTTCCATTCCTGACTCTACACTTGCTGTGAATGAGGAGCAATTTATCGATGTAGTTGCTGTTGCACAACCAACCTACACTATCATTCATGAAGAGTATGACTGGGAGCTTGAGCATCAACCCTCAGCGAAGAATGACTCCCTTATGTCCAAGTCTCCTCCATTCTTTCCTAACATCTTGGGTGATCCTACCATCCATGATTTCACATGTGTATATTCATTTATGGATGCACCCATTATTGATCATTCACAGAACACACCAGATGTTAGTCCATCATCTGACAATGGAGAGGAAAAATTATTCATTGAAAATCCACTTGATTTTTCATTTGTTTTTTTAGGAAGCACAAAGGGTGAGATTTTTCGCTTCTCATCTACCCCTCTATTTGATTCATCAGATCATGAGGATGCCAGTGAAATAGTTGATTCTGTTTATCGTAGCTTTTGTGATCTATTTACCCCTATATTTGATCATGGTGATGATTCTATCGTAGTTGCTTTTTCCAAGCCACCTATTTATGATGATTTATCTGTTGAAGAAGTCGAAACCCCACAAAGTGTCGACGCACTTTAGACTGAGCTAATGGTTATGTCAGGCCCATGCTATCCTGAGGTTGGTTTCACTTCTAATCAACAAATTGTTGAATCACTCGAGGCTCCTCACCACTCATCTGTATACATTGAAGATCAATCTCACACACATATTATACTTCCTCCACTCAAACTACATGATCCCATTGCTCATGCATTGGAGGAATATTACATAGCAAGCAAACGTGCATGACGCAAGTTGTCTTTGTTTCTTTCTTTTTCTTGCATGTCATAGTCAAGAGTATGTGTATGCATAATAGCTGCACACAGTGTCGCACAACATCATGGCAAGTCCACAGATTGCATGTCACACACTTGCACTCACTTATGTTCTGTGGACACATATAAGCTTGAAGTATGTTTGTCTTCATTGTTATATCTAACATGTTTGCTGGTTCACACAACTGTGTTGTTCACGAACCATGCCTTCACCAACATGGGTCAACCAATGCACCAGTGGCTGCATTGGAAGTATTACTTCATGTGAGCAGAACCATGCACCATTAGCTTAGGAGTAGGAGTAGTGTTTGGTTTTGGCTGGTTTGCTTGCATGCTTGTTTGCTTCTTACTTCACATGTTTTTCTATTTTCTTGCTTGTTTTCTTACTTGCTTTGCTTACACATTTACTTCTACTCTTGCTTGCTTTTGTTGTTTGTTTGCTTGTTTTACATTCATAGGTTAGTTTCACATGAAACCGTGTGCGACTCTTGAAACAAGATGTGTAAATTACAAGAGGACTTGTGCAGTTATCAATACTTGGTTATCCGTCATCTTGCCTCTATATGAAGAACTTGTTATCTTCAGTCCATGATATTCCAATGGAAAATATGTATTGTTCGAAGTGAACCTTGGTGAAAGCACAACACTTGCACACTAACTAGTGTCACATACTCTAGTCGGTTGTTTTTGGATTAATCCTTGTCAGCTCAGTCAATAGAGTAAGGTGAGGGGGAAAACCTTAACAAGCACGTCAGAGGTATATATAAACTACTTCTCTGAAGGAACAACCTCGTATTCTCTCAATAAGTTGGGATCCCTCTTCCACCTCTGAAATGAATAAGTGTCATGCACAGTTACAAAAAATGAAAAATGAAAAAAATGAAAAAGTGAAAAATTTCAAAAAAATGAAAAAATGAATAAGGTGAAAGAAGAGAAAGGCTTCCTACATAGTGAGGTGATGTGAGTAACTCTGTTGGGGTACTGACTAGGCTTGCTGGCAATGGAGTGATGCTTGTGTTCCAACGTGACTTTGTCGGGGTACTGTCCAGTCTGGCTGGCAGCGGAGCAACACCAGAGATGAAACTAAAACTCTAACAACCATACTACTTGTGCACAAATATACCCCTCATCCCCAATAAAAAAAACTATGTTGGCTTGGCTTGGAATGTGTGCCAACTGACCAAGGGCTAGGAAAATGTTACATCTTACAATCAAGCAAGTGTCGAAACCAAGATGAACGAAGAACTGAAAAATACTTTTGGACGTGTTAGGCTTGCATTTCACGAACAAGCTCCATTCAGAGAGTTGGAGTTCTACCAGTGTGTCGCCAAGTGTTGTAGCGGCTACAACCACCCTCAAAAAGTTTGTCTTAGCTTGGTTTTGGAGCCTCCCTACCAACCATCCTTAGTAGAACGTATTGCATTGTCAATTACATGAGCTTCAGTGGTTTTTTAGTAGCTTGCTAGCCTATGCATGATAGCTTGCTTCACTCCCCTCATAGGTTGCCACTCCATACTTGGGCCAACTACTGGCAAAGCAACTCCATCAAGAAATTCTGCAATTATTGAGGGGAACTAGCCTTTCATCCAGAAATTTCACAAATCTGGCCCAGTAGCGCAACTTAGCCCATAAATTGTGCAATTCTAGGCAATTGTTAGCTCCTCCTCCTAGAAATTACGTAATCTCTCTGGACAACCAACCCAACTTCCTCCTAGAAATTACACAAAAATCCCACTTAGTCAAGCAGGTTTTTGCATGTGTCTTCAGGTTGACCGGTTCCCTTCAGGACTAAGAAAACTTGACTTGCATGCACGCGCTTCTTTTTCCCGAAATAGAAAAAATGAAACATGCAAAAAGCATCCTTAGATTTTAGGGAGCTATTTTTAGAAGCTGGAGGTTACATGCAAATATCGTTTTAGAAACTTTCCTCCAAGTGTCACTCTTTCCTAGATTGGTGGCATGCACTTCACAAGCCTCAAAATTGTTTATTCAATGCTTTAGATCTCGTCCTTCACATTGATCTTGGAGCTTTGACATCCCATAGTAAATCTAGGAGTATTCAGCACATCCATCTCAACTATTTCCGGGTAAGTATGCTTTACTTGTCTTTTGCATCATTTCTGCCGCTTTTTGTGTTTTGGCTTGTGTGAGTATTGTCTACTTGATTTCTATGAATGCTTGCTATCTTTTGCATGCATGTTAGCTTGTACAAGCACCATTTCAATTTTCGTTAGCATATCACTGTTGTCGCATGCATGGCACTATTTTGAATGAGCATTCGCCGATTCGGTGACTTATTTTATGCACATGCATGTTGTTCCATTTTTTAAATCTTGCATTCATTGTTTGCATGCATGATCATTCACTCTTGCTTACACTCAGTATCACCATTCATTCACATCTTCATATGATTTCAGTTGCTCGTCAGTGGGTCTGGGAAACCTTGGCCCAAACTCTACCTCACCTAGACAACATTTGGCAATTATGAGAGGGAAGTCTCTTCCTTCCTCCCATAAAATGCGCAAATCTAGCCTGTCAGTGTCCTCCAGTCTTATCTTGCACAATTCTGAGAGGTAGTGATTGTTGGCCCAAAAAATTACGCAATGCAATCCTTGGGCCTACATCCCTTATGAGTTGGAATTGCACATTGCGTAATCTCAACACCCAGCAGGCCAGTCTGGATTGCACATTGCACAATTCCAGTAGTCAACCAGCCTCCTGACATTTCAGACTACCTCTTTCACAGTTCTGGCAGTCAGTCTCCCAATCTCCCAATGAAAATTGTGCAATCCTTTCTAGCAGTTCCCTAGGTATGTTGCATGTCATCCCTCAAGTTTTCTTTGGTTTTAGATAACAATTTTCTTTCCATGCATGTCACCATGTCTCCAGATATAGCAAGTGTTCGTCCATCTCTCAGTAATTCAATATCAATGGCCTCCAAGAAAGCATGATCAAAGGACATTGATGGAAGCGCAACTGGAGCATAAATTGAGTGAGCGTCTATAAGTTTGCCGATATACGAAGACCGCCAAGTCTATGTGAACTTTCACAAGTCTCACTTGTACCAGATTTCATGTAGATACCCCCATTCCCATGCATGAATATGATACATTGGATCATCTCGCACACTAATCCCGAGATGATGACATTGAGCAGAGTCAGCAGGACAGAGATTTCTACCTTCAAGGCACATGATTATCAGTAGATGTACCACTTTTATAAGTGATAAAGCACCATGGAGACACCCTTCAACATACCTCATAGCAATGCCAACCCCAGGGATATCTTGAAGAACTGGGTGAAGGAGCCAGCGAAATTCAGGATGACACCCAACCAGATTTACAAGACAAAGATATTGCGGAAAGCATATCAGTACTTGGTCATATTTGCATGTCTCTTGTATGGCCAAGAGATCACAGAGACCTTCTCGTAGAGTTAGGTGATCATGTTGGACCAACTGGCCAGTGAAGGCAAAGCATGCAACTAGTTCAACATTTTGGCTCATAGGTTGAAGGAACAAGTAATAGGAGCTCAGCAGCCACCCAAAGGTTAGTAAGTAGAAATCTACATGTCCACTTAATATTGGATGCAATCTGTGTCTGTCAGGAGTTCCCGGGTTTGAAGTGGGCATGGACGTAAGTGGAAACCTTTGTCAATACTTATTGTTAATTGTTTTCTGAATGCAGCTTTTGAGGGGTCATCACACAACTATTGAATCATTTTTTCACCCCGATGCAAGATGATATTTGAGAAGGATCCACCTTGCATGTCAAAGGAAGCAATGGAGGTAGTGATCTACATAGCCAGTTGGTATGCCACATCTCTAAGAAGTATCATACCACATCTAAGGAGGACTGTGAGCTAGGTTGCATCGGAAGAAGAAGGCACCTTGGCCTATTCTTCCATTATGGATTGGATTATACGAGATACAGAATATCAAGCATGTGAATACTGAAACATAAGAGTTCAATAAATATCCTTTTGACACCAGCAGTTATAATCCATATGACCCACTTTGTTTTGTGAAGGATCACTATGCGAAAGTACAGTTTCCATAGATCCATGGGTCACGTCATTGGGCTAAGGAAGACTGATGGAGATATTGTCATAGATTCTCTAGGCCCAATGAACCGGTCGACATCATTGTGGAATGGTTAACGAAGCAACGTGAAGTAGCATCCAAGAGAGAACCAACATCAGTAGAGGTAAACATACTGATGCTCGACAAAGGCAAGAGAAATATTGTTGATGGCGTAGAGGCAGAGAAAATATGCAAGTTTAGAGCAGACCCACTTATGCAGAAAGTATATTTGGAAATAGAGGTGAAGAGGAAACAGGGCGATAAGAGGAACGCGAAAGGTAGAGAGAAAAATAGAGAATGGAGGAAACAATGAAGGATTTGCATGAGTTGAAAGAGCAACTCTGGAAGGAACAGGAGCTACGAAGATAGGAGAAGGAAGCATAACAAGGACAGGTATAGCACAACATGTATAGAAAAATGAAACTACACCCGGAGAGGTAGTAGACTCATTTGAGCAGTTGTCACAAAGTAGACAAGGTGAGCAGTCACAAGAGCATGACTTCATTCAAGATATTGAAAGAGCACTTGAGAAGATGGATATGGAGATGGAGAAACCAAAGTTAGATTAATACATTGACTTCATGCCTTACCACCAAGAGGTTGACCCACTAGCTTCACCAGATTTGAAAGTAGAGAAAGTCCCAAGCAACCAAGGAGATACTAAGATCCTTGGAGACAATCTAGAAGAAGAGATTTACAACATATCATTCAATGAGTCACAGCATAGAGTTGTGCAATCACACAGAGTGTCTACTCCGGATGACCACACATCTCCTACATAGTTTGAGGAACGATTGATCGTATTTGACATGCGCAAGCATCCAACAACATTCGTCGATGCTACCACAGCATATGCTGAAGACACTAGCTCGAGTGTTCACTTCTTGATAACAGAGAATGAGTAAATGGATAAGTAGTTACAGACAGACAAGCAGGGGGGATAAATGGTTACAATATCCACTCGAGTAGAGTTGAATAAGGTGATACTGGATGAAGTATCATCCCTTGAGATAGTCATGTGGTCTTTGTACTCCAGATTTGGTACCGTGCATAAGGTAGTTGTCCATCTCAACAGTTGGTAGGAGCAATGTGCTAGGAGAGCACATATCTTGTCAAAATTGCATATTGTTATTGACCACATGCAAACATGGACAATGAGATACAAGGGAGCCCCATTACACTTGCCTAAGATAATGAAGCACAGAGCCGTTGAGCTAAAGGCACATATCTAGAGTCATATTTGGAACTATGAAGAACTCCCACAACTCATCACTAGTTTGCAGGCTTCCCATGCACGAGTATTTAGAAACATGGATATTGTTGTGCAAACACATGCGATCCCATCTATTGAGACACTCATCGAGGCAAAGACAAAGGCATAAGTTTGAATCGAGCTTTACTTGTACTTTGACAAGGTGATGTGCATAGCCACCAATGCAGACTTGGTGATCAGTTGAGACACCATACATTAGTATGTCGCTACTCTGGCTGCACTCAAGATATTGATGTGCATGTTATTAGATGACTTGGACAGAGGAGCTAGAGCAGTGTGCCTGGATGCAACATAGACAAGAGTTCATTTCCCGAAACATGTCACCACAGAGTAGACGCACACCATTGTAGACTATCGAGCTTGGCATCAGTTCGCTACTGTTGACCATCATGAGGATGTTGAAGAGCTGGCCTTTCCACAATTGTCCATGTCATAGTGATGTATTACATGGCTTGCTCAAGCCTATTTCATCTCACATGGGTACATGTGCAGATTGTATGTAACATCTTGTTAAGTGGAAGTTCAAGTGTCAATAGTTGAATGTAACAATCATAGAGTAGTTGAAGAGTCATGATGGTAGATGAACAGTAGTTGTAATGAGCCTTGGATTCTCTATAGTGTAGAGCTAGTACATCTCTTTGGAGGAGTAGGAGGAAGTGACTATAATGTTCTGCTGTCAGGACTAGTGGTCGGTCATGATTGTACTGTATGATTGGAACTTTCACTTCTTAATATCATAGAGCCAACATGTTTCATGCATATGTTGTATTATATTTCATCTATCTTGTTTACTCTAAATGATATATGTATATGTTTGCTTATGAATGTGTGTATAGACTCTTTCTATATATGTATGTATGAAACTTACTGAAATGTGTTGTTGGTTTAACCATCACTTTGGATTGCTCATTCACCTTCCTTCTAGCTTGTGATGCATCTTTGCTCATGTGTTCCCTTTCAAGCTACGTGTTTACAAAGGTTTCCGAGGGGCACACTCATTCCACCCTCAGTGTGTTAGAACCGCTCATACACCTTCCATGGCTTTTTATGCATGTCACACCCTTTCTACCAATAAGGAAATCTTACTTGCCTTTGTGTACAACCACAGTCAAGGCGATACTGTATGACCCACTAGTGGGACTCCTACACCAAACGATCTAAGGTCTAGTTGGGACTTCTTACCGGGGAGATCCTCTGACATTCTGGTTTGTCCAACATCGTCAACACCTTCCAAGATGGAGGCCATCATTAATTTTTTAGTTCCTATTAATGTTTTTGAGGTCAAGAGTTTCATTGGGGTAGCACAATACTTGACGAAATTCATAGCCTCATTGTCAGCAATGGTCATACCACTCCATGCCATAAAAGTGAGTGGTGAGAGTTTTTAGTGGGAGAAGGGTCAATAGAAGGATTTTTAGGAGTTGAAGAAGAAAATTATTTAAGCATCACTTCTTTCATTACCAAACTTCTAGCATCCCTTTGGAGTGTAGATATATACTAGTGGGTATGCTATGGGAAAAATCTTGATGTAGGGAGGAAGGCCTATATGCTACCATTCTAAGGTGTTTCATGAGGAAGTTATCAACTACCCTACCTATGACATGGATCTTTATGCCCTAGTACATGATCCATAAACTTCCTTGGATATTCCATTGGACGGTTCAACACAACATATATGATAATATTATATTAAGAGATATGAGATTTTACACTATTACAATTTTATTAAGATATGTAGATTTAACTGTAATTAGTGCATGCATGCAAATGTAAATTATTCATAAAAATAGACAATGACAAAATAATATCACACAAACACAAGATGCAATATATTCTCCCTAGGAAACCCTTTAAGGAGGAAACCCAGTTGGAAGGTGAGGCCACTTCGCTCTCTTTCTGTGTCTGGAAATATGGATGCAAGTACAAAGAAGTAATGCTTGTGGCCTATGGGCTACTACAATTCATATATCCTCTCCATGTGCTCTACCTCCTAGCTCTCTTGGATATCTTTTCTCAGCTATGGAACAAAATTCTCTCGAAAGAATGGAATGCCTCTTCCTCCTAGTGGCCTGATTATAACATAACATGATAGCCTACTAGTGGTTAATTTTAACTACATCAAATATTAACTAGAGTTACTATATAGAATCTTCTAGAGCCTTTTACATTACAAACATGTGTTTATCCCCTTTCCCATGAATAATGGGGGCTGACATGACATCCTCTCGAACTATAGGTGTGAAAATAGGAAGGTCAACTTCTAAGTGGCATAACATTTGCATACGAACTCCAATTGATAGGCTTCTTGTGATGTTGGAAATATATCTGTGCGTAAAATAACATGAAATGGCATTGCGCTAAGGCAACAAAGTGTTACCCCAGAAAATATCATTTGATGCCTCAAAATGATCCCGAAAGGTTTCAAGCCCCATTTTGCCAAACTAAGTCCTGCCAATAAAAATGGTCCCGTGAGTTGATTCCTCAACTTTTTCCACTCCAACTGCATCAAGATGGATGAAAAAAATATAATGATCTAATCTGGATTAGTACAAGTTGTCAAAAAGTGAAAGCACTATCTGATGGGAAAGGAGACAATTATCCATGCAAACTACCAATCACTATAATACCTACAGGCCTAGAGTAAATTACTATAGACTAGGAATTACAAGTGAATGGGATTTTTACAACAATTTCATTTATTGATGATTCAAATAAAATAATGGTAGCACAAATAATTTGGTTGACATGTTGTCAATGCTACCCATATTTTTGGGAACATTTCTGTAGATGGAGCATTTCAACTGTGATGTATACAGAGATGCATACATATAGGATGACGAATTCAAGGAGATGTTTCAATAGTTTCAAAACTAGATAGCACAATTGAATATCATCACCAAAATGGGTTACTCTACATGCTACACAATGTTGAAAATGGAAAAAAGAAAATTCTAATTTAATTTTCCCTTAATTAAATGAGGGGAAAATTGTAATTCCACATCACAAGACAACAAGAATGAGTTAACTAAGTTAATTTCAATTAGTTGGCTCAATTAATTCAAGTTGTGGGCCTAAATTGAGTCATTTAGAATGGTTCCCAAATTGTAACTAAGTTAATTTCACTTAGTTGGCTCAATTGATTCAAGTTGTGGGCCTAAATTGAGTCATTTAGAGTGGTTCCTAAATTGTAGGAGCCTAGGTTGAATTTACTTTGCATTGTAATAGTTTAATTCAGTTAAATCGAGTTAAAGTCAGTTAAACTAGTTCCCACTGTTGGAGGAACTAGTAGGAGTTCTAAGTGAGGTGCAACTTCATGTTTTCAACCAGTTAACTGATAAATCAACTATAATTGACTCATGCATGCGTCAAATTCAAAATACCAAGTTGAGATTGGAGTTCAAGGGAAGTGTACTATCAATTGTATAATGTTTTGAGTGTATGGGTGGTACATGAAGTCAGAGAAGGGCCTATAGGGATACCCAATTCTAATTGGGGATTTCCCTAATTAATAGGGGGCTAATTCCTTGAGAAACAATGCAAGGAAATAGGAGCTTATAAGGAAACATAATTGGCTAAGTATTTCCTAGAATCGGCTTGTGAGGTAGTGAGATAGATTATACTTGTGAAAAGATTGTTAAGGTTGAACAAGCATTGTATTTTCTTCTCTATTCTAATGCAATAGAAATAGGAAGGGGTTTTGAGCAGCAAGCATTCCCCTTAGATAAATCTCTGAGTATATGTTATTGAATATTGTCTCATGTTCATGTTGTGATTTCTCAATTAATTAATTGTTTCCGCTGATGAGTAGAGTAGATTCGAGCCTTTTTTTAGCATATTACATAAGCATTTTGAATCTACGAGGAATTTCTACATGGTATCAGAGAAAGTTTCACAATAGAAGAGAAGAATTTGAGTTTGTCTTTGTAGGTGAATCGATTTTGTAGTGTCATTCTTCAGAGCCAGTAAGATGTCATTCTATGGATTAAGACTCAAGTATTCCCTTGAGGGTAGCTCAAATTATATTACTTGGAAGTACTTGATGGAGGAAATGTTGGAAGGTAATGGGCTGAATGAATTCATAGGCAATGATATTCCTAATCCTCCAATAATTGATGCTCAAGATTTGGCAGAGTGGAAGAAATGTGTGGCAAAATCGAGGAGGATCATACTAGAAGGATTTCAAGATCATATTGTATCGAATCTCCATAGGAAGGATAACTGTATATGTAATGTGGAAAGCCTTGATAGACTTGTTTCAAAACAACACTGACCAGAAGAAGTTGACACTAAAGGACAAGCTTCAAATGATCAAGATGAAGAAGGGCGACAAAATACCATAGTACTTGACCAGGTTCACCCAATGTCGTGATGAAATTGGGAGTCTTGGTATTATAGTTGTTGAAGATGATCTGGTAAGACTAGCACTTCTAGGCCTTCCCAAGAGCTGGCACATCTACCAAGATTCGATAAATGGGAGGGAGAAGTTACCAAACTGGGAGTAATTATGGTCCGACTTGGTGCAACAAGAGATCAGGTAGAGAACCAGAGATGGAACCTCATCCAAGCATGATGATGAGGAGAATTGTACCTTAGCTAGAAAGGAAAATAAAGGGAAAGGGAAGAAGTACAATCCAAAGGATATTCTAGTTAGTAGGGAAAGAAGAAAGACTTGTTGAAGATGAAATGCTTTCATTGTCATGAACTAGGACACTATTCCAAAAAGTGTCTGCACAAGAAGGTCAGCAATAATTCCTTAGGAGGAGAGGTAGATGAAGCTCTAGCTTCACAATTCGAGTTGGATTTCACACTCATTGCATGAATAGTGACATTGGAGATGGGTAGTGTGTGGTATCTAGATATTGGAGCCTCATTCAATATGACGGGCAGCAAAGAATGTTTTAGTGACTTGGAGGAGAAGGACATCCATATGCACATCAAGATGGGAGATGATGGAAGGTATAACATGATTGACATTGGTACAGTTACTTTTTAGAGGGTGTATGGTTTTCCTCTCACATTAAAAGAAGTAATGTATGTTCCAGGTATAAAGAAGAATTTAGTTTCAATTGCTATGTTGTAAGACCATGGCTATGTCATGATATTTAGCAAAGGAAAGGCTTTTCTTAGACAAATTTCCACAGGACAAGTGGAGCATATTGGGGTTCGGGTGAAGAACCTCTACAAGTTTGATGTAGAATATTATGCTGCTTTGAGCACGAAAGCAGAGAAGGTGCAGAGATGAGACATGGGTGAACTATGACATAGGATATTGGGCCATTTGCACCATGGGGCTTTGAAGATCATGCAACATATTTCTACAAGAATTCCCAAGGGTGTACTAGAGCAACAAGATACATGTAAAGGGTGTACACTGGGGAAGTACACCAAATCCACCTTTCATGATAAGGACAATAGAGTACAAAAACGTCACTCAGATGTATGTGGACCCTTATCAATAGCCTCCACATCCAAGCAGAGGTATTATGTTATATTTGTAGATGATTTCTCATGTAAGTGTTGGATTTTCTTTATGCAAAAGAAGGACTAGAAATTCTCCAAATTTTGTGAATTTAAATCACTTGTTGAGAAAGACACTGGCAGGAAAGTGAAGGCTCTTAGGAGCGATAATAGTGGTGAATATGTGTTGAATGAGTTTAAGAAATCATGTGCAGCAGAGGGCATTCAATGGGAGTTAATAACAACCCATAACCCACAATAGAATGGGGTAGCTAAGAGGAAGAACAAAAGTATTATGGTAGTTGCATGGGTGATGTTACATGATTAGGGCCTACCATTGCACTTGTGGATGAAGCTTGCAACACAACGCTATATGTATAGAATAGGAGTTCACATCAGATTCTCGAGATGAGTACACCAGATGAATACTTTTCAGGGAAGAAACTAGATGTGTCACACTTCAAGATCTTAGGTTCATCATTTTACTATCATGTTTCCTAGGATGCAAGGAAAAAGCTACAACTGACATTTGTGGGGTACATTAATACACTTCACAACTATTAGAAAACTATTGTACCTTCAAAACAATTTGCAAAACATTTAATCAAACCATAAAATAAAATACAATTCAGGATATTAAATGTTTTTAACAATAGTCAATTAACCTATAAAACACTAAAATTCAATAAATATATTGGGAAAAAATGGATGAAAACTAATAATATGCATACTCAATAAATAAATTATGCAAAACCACCCATTTATCATATAACCTTTAATGAGTAAAATAACATAGTTAGTTATATATATATATATATATATATATATATATATATTATATATATATATATATATATATATATATATATATATATATATATATATATATAGATAGATAGAAGTTAGGAACTTTGCATTACGTCAAATGAAGAATACATAAACCAAAATTTTCTGCTATTGCTTTTCCCAAAGGGAAACTTAGTAATATAAGTTCAGCGTCTTGAGCTTGTTAAGAGCTCGTTTAAATAGAGCATATTGCAAATATATACTTATAAAAATAGTTTGGTTATGTAATACCTTTGCATAAATTGACATGAGAAGACAAAAACAATTATTAGTGCTGCAAGAAAAAAACAATGAGTTATGCCAACTATTGGGCTGAATCTCTAGGGATTTGCACTAGCTAGTCACTACCCTAATCTGAGGAGAAAAAGATGTTGGCTAATATCCAAGCTAGAATGATCAACTTGTGGTCTATACTATTAGTTTTTTTTTTCTCCAGCTCTGCCAATTTGATAGAATTATCCTACTATATCCTCTTGTACCTCTGTGTTGGGCATGGGATCCCCCGCACCAGGTTTTGGGGCTCAAAGCCCAAGTTTTGGTCAAAGATGTTATAAGACTCCGCGAATTGCGGGCATGGAGCGTGAACTATAGGATGAGTCATAGGGCTTTCTGCCCTAAAATATTGTAATTTAATGTAGAGTTCTGTCAGCCTACCCATGGTCTGCAGACCATAGGATTGTATAAATAGAGCGAGGCTCTAAGTGTAAAGATAGCTAGGGAAGGTAATAAAAGATAGAATAGCGAAGGCATGGTTCAGGGTTAGAGTTGGATCTAAAGTGTATTGGGTCATAGTAGTAGGAAGAGGCTCTGCATCTAAGTGCACAGAGACCTAGTAGATTCCACAACGGAGTGCGCGGAACCTTGCAGCTGAGTGCACAAGGCAGAGTCGGGTCTGTACTTGGAATTGGAAGTTAATAAAGAGAAGTTTACTATATGCATCTATTCTTGAATCCATATTTTGAAGTTATACATTACTTTTACTCCATTTATTTACTACGCGCAATTCATGGATACTTGTATGAATGCTTATATATGAAAATAATCTAAGTAATTAGCTAGTAGAGCCTAATTAAGGAATACTTGGGTAAATAACATGGGTCGCGCTACAGCTGGAACTGCGCGAAGACAGTTGTTGTACAGGTAAATCCCCTCTGCGGACAGAGGCGATCCCACTAGCCCAAATGGGGTCTAGCAACAATCAAACAATGCTAACACGCAGGTTCCTAATTGCAAATCAAAGATCGATGATGAGAGCTTACCTAGATTCCAAAGCTAGTACTTGTAGAAGAGTCGTCGCTCCCGTTCCTTTGCTCCGGCTGGTCACAATCCCCACGATCCTCGTGAACGGATACCTGCACATGCAAAGAACGACACAAATACAAGCATAAAATCCAATAGATGCAACTATATATCAGTCAGAAAGGATATAACTCAATCATCATAATAAAGACACATGAGTGGAACCATAATGATAGTCGTCTATTAATGAGTAATA